>JAULBY010074537.1:0-31658 GCA_032358315.1 Ophiocytium majus | reverse complement strand
TTTTGAGATTAAATCGCTTTGCACAGTAGCGTTACTCCGTTTCAACGAGGGCGGTCGTGAAGCACACCATACTCATGCCTTCCACGCTCTAACTTGGTTTCTATGTGGTGATCTAACAGAAGAAGATATTAGCGGAAGCTACCATGTCTACAAGCGAAGCTGGCTACCTAAGATTACTCGCCGTAGCAAGAATCACCGTGTATTAGCTTGGACTACTTCTTGGTGTTTCACTATTCGTGGTCCTTGGGCCTCAACGTGGACAGAAGATACAGATACGCATCGTACTGTTCTAACTCATGGTCGTAAAGTTGTAGAAAGGACTAAACGTGATTAAACTACTAAGCTTTTTATGGTTAGGCCACTCTCATAAGTGGGCGGTAATCAATCAAGAAAATATTGATTATAAGTCTGAGTTCACTACTGCTAGAGGTGTTACTAGATATACTCTACAATGTGAGCATTGCGGTAAAATTAAAACTAAGTTGGCAATGTGATGCACTTTCCTGATACAGAAATTAGCTACTCTCCTATGCTAAAGCCTGAGATTGCGCACTGGCTACTCGAAGGTAAAACTATATTTCGTCATGGTAACGATTACTGGCTACGCTTGTTTAAAGAGAAGGGCGGTCGTGTTATGATTTCTGCACCTGCCTCTGAGTTAGCAAAAATAAATCCTAAGTTTTATATCCGTACAAAAGATGTTTATAGAGGAAAAACTATGGAGCAACTTAAAAAAGAAAATGGGTGGACTTGGTGAAACTGTATATCGCTATCCTTGATGAGTTTCCCGATTATATGACCCCGACCCTAGTAGCTCATGCAATGCTAGGCGCTCATCTGCATTTTACTGCTGACATTGAAATCAGCAATATCTTTGATGAAGAACAAGCTGAACACTCAAAAAACTACCAACAGTGGCTTTCTCAGTCGTTTAAGAAGTGCGTAGTGCGAGTTAATCAGCGTGAGTTTGATAAGATCTCTGCACTACCTAATGTGTATCTTGCACATGAAAACACTACTCTTGAAGCTCGTAAAGCTTGTGCTGTTGTCTGCCCTCGTGAAGAAACTCCGAACGTACTTAAGTTCGCCCATCTATGGAAACCAAAACATGAAACCATTTAAAATCAATCGCAATTCGTGGCACTACAAGCTAAACAAGAATTTCTTTAATGAAGATTCATTCTGGATGGAGCGTTCCTGGGAGCCTCGTCATAATAACTTCTGTTCCTATTGGCGTGCTACCGTCTTCCGCGTATTTTTTGTTACAGCAATCATTGCAGGTATCGGCACAGGTTTTAGTATGCTTGCCTATGTATTATATGCACATACAGGCCAAACACTGTTCGCTATTGGCGGAATTATTCTACTAGGTACGGGTATGATCGGTATTCCGTTTCTGTTAGTAACAGGCATTGATAGTATCAAGAACTCTGAAGCAGTAAAGAACTCGATTGTGCTGCAACGTATACGCAATCACAAGTCAAAGATCTGCCCTAGTGTAGAGTATAAGTAGATGAAAGGTATGATTAAGATTAATGAGTTTACTATAGAAGAAACAAGTGTTCGAGTTACAATTCTAGGTGATAGAGAGACTGGTGGTTGCGGTACAGCTATGGTCATACTTACCCCTCCTGCAGGATACATTATGACTGCAGATCGTGGTTGCATCCCGGACACCTCTTTCAGAAAGATGAAAGCATGATTCGGTGGATTCGTTGGCTTTTTCGCCCTACTTGTAAATGTACTCATAGCTGTAATGAAGGCAGAATGTGTATTTTAAAATGTAAAAAATAAGCAGAGGCTGAACAATGCTTGAAGAAAAAGACTATGACAGTATTGGCAAGCAATATGTTGGGACTGAGTATGGCGATATGCGCCGTGAACGTGCTGCACTTATGAAACGCATGATTTTTAACAATGACCCAACAGTTAAACCACGCATCCGTGAAATCACTCAACAGATGCTTGATTATATGAGGAAACAATAATGTTTAACAGCCTAACTAGAATTATTGCAGCAGTTCAACTGCTGTGTGCGCTCTATCTATATCACACAGGCCAAGATTGGCAGTTCGCAGCATTTGCCGCCTCATTCTTTGCAATCGCCGGTAATTGGAGAGACTAATGACTAATGCTGAATTGATTGCAACGCTAGACGGCTGGATTGCCCAGGAGATAGTTTGTCTAGTCTCAAGTGATATTGCTCCCATTCGTGATCACGTTGCAGGTCTAATCTACCGGCTAGATGCAGCTAAAAGCTCAATGATAGATGTTTTGTTCTCTGTAGATGAAGAAGACGATGAACGACTAGCTTGGGCAATTCAATGTGTAAGAGATGATTTAGGAGACGTAAATGGACGATGAATATATGATTGGGTGGCTGGCCCGTAAAATCCACTCACTAGGGCCAAGTTTTGTTGTTCAGTTTGTGGATACACCTCGTGATGATCTTGCTAAGTATAGCACTGCACTAGGCCGTATGATCCGCAACGAGTTCAAGATGTGGGAAGAGGATTGGACTCCTCACTTTGTTGATGGAGTTGACCACAGCCCAGACCATCCTGACCAGCGGTCGCAACGAGTTATTGAACAGACGTGGGAACGGTTACAGTGATCTGGCACGGAGAACCACCTTTTCTAGAGTGTTCTAGTCTAGGAGATAAACGTTTCAGCGCATTCTATGCTCGGGTTAATGGTAAGAGTATTGAGGAGCAGTATCAAGCTGCTAAACAGTTTGAAGATGGCACTACAGGGCTGCACTGGAAGCTGGCTAAAGGCCGTCGCCCTGTAAATGATGCAGAGACGAGAGCACTATACTCCCAACTATGGGATCAATACATTCTAGAGAATGAACACCTATTGGACGTTCTGCTAACGCAACGAGGTCTAGCAGACAGCTATGGCAAGCCAGGTTCGGTATGTCAGGCTACAGAACTTTGGAGAATTAGACATGATTATAGCCTTCGCAGGGTATAAAGGAAGTGGCAAGAGTGAGGCCGTAAACACACTCTTGCAATTAGGTTTCACGGATGTGAAAATGGCGGCGCCTCTGAAACAGATGCTCACCGCCATGTATTATTATTGTGGACTCACTCATGACGAGATAAATCAGCGTCTTGAAGGCGATCTAAAAGAACAACCTGATGATTGGTTAATGGGGCGAACTCCTAGGCATGCTATGCAGCAGCTAGGCACTGAGTGGAGAAACTCAATCGACCCCCATCTTTGGATTCCTATGTGGCAACGTCGCGTTCGTATGCTCAAGCCTAATCCTATTTGTTGTAGTGATGTTAGATTTCCACATGAGGTGGACGCACTTCGTGCGGTAGGCGGACGTCTAGTGTGGATTGACCGCCCTGGTACTCATAGCGACGGACACGCTAGTGAGCAAGACATCAGGCATCTAGCCGAATACGTGATCACAAACGATCATGACATTAACTATCTGCGGTCAGAAGTACGCCGCACAGCTCTAGGAGCTAACCCAACATAACCATTACGCAAAAGGGCCCGCAGGGGCCCTTTTTTATTTAGCTGGAATCAGAATACTCGTAAACTGTTCATAACATGATTCCCACGTCCATCGGTCAGCCGTCGATGCTACCACGTCCCTGTCTAATGTTAAACACGCTCGAACAGCTTCACTGAGATCTTCACTCAAATACCCGTTTACTCCGTGATCAATAATATCTATTGGTCCAGTAACAGGATAAGCAGCTACAGGTGTTCCACATGCTAAGGCTTCTATGTTGACTACACCAAAAGTGTCTGATCGAGAAGGAAATACGAACACGGCAGCTCTGCGATACCAGTCTCCTAGCTCTCGACCTGTTCGCTTGCCTGTAAACAAAACTTCAGGATAACGGTTCTTCAAATCGTTCAGATATGGCCCATCGCCTACTACTACCTTTTGAGCTGAACCCACATCAAGAGCGCAGAAGTCGTCAAGACCTTTTTCATGACTAACACGGCTTACACACAGGACAATCTTAGGGCTGCTAGGTTCTTGGAATACGGGATAGAACGTGGTTCTATCGACGCCACGGGTCCATGCGTGTACGGGTTGAGTGAATCCACGAGTGATTAGTTCTTGCACCATTGATTCTGTGGTAGTAAGCACCACAGTGGCTCCACGATAACATCTACGCATCCACCACCAACCTAGCGAGACCGGTATTGCAGGCCAGCGAGCTGAAATGACCTCTGGAAACCGAGTGTGGCAGGATGTAGAGAATGGAATTCTCAATCGCCTACAAGCAGATGCAAAAGCCATGCCTAAAGAGCCTTCTGGAGTTGCAATGTGTATGTGATCCCAGATCCGACGTTTTAGCAGTCGTCTGACGTGGAACGGATTTGGGATGCCAATCTCTATCTCTGGATAAAACCAGAGCGGAATGCGAATGGTACAACGTCTAGGATGATATACATGAACTGTATCTCCGTGTGCACGAGCTTGTGCAACAAGATTTGTCAGAGTCGTGACAACTCCGTTTGTTTGTGGATGCCAAGCATCAGTTATCAGAAGTATCTTGGCCATCACCACTCCATGTTACAGTTTCAAACCGCCCATCCACATGCTCTACTAGTGCAGTTGCACTTTCAACCCAGTCTCCGCAGTTCATGTATGTGATGCCGTCAATCTGTTTGATCGTAGCCACATGAATGTGACCACATACAACTCCATCGTATCCTTCACGTTTGCAATACGAGGATACATGATCCTCAAAGTGAGTTATATAGCTGACAGCTTGCTTGGTAGTTTGTTTTAGCCAGTTGCTCAGGCTCCAGTATTCTAGACCGAGCCAACGCCTCACACGGTTAAAGTGAATGTTAGCCCAGATGCTGACGGTATAAGCCGCATCACCTGCATGCATCAACCAGCGTTTGTCTACCATCAGAGAGTCAAAGAAGTCTCCATGAATCACAAGCAGCCGCTTGCCAGTGATGCTAGTATAGTCTACCCGATCAAGCATGCGAATGTTACCGATCTCTATATCAAAACTGGTAAATCGTCTAAACACCTCGTCATGATTTCCTAGTATGTACGAAACCTCGGTACCACGTTTAGCAGCAGTGAGGATACGTCGTATCACATTTGCATGGCTTTGTGGGAAGAACCAGCGGCGACGAAGTTGCCATCCGTCTATGATGTCACCAACTAGGAAAAGTCGGTCACACGTGTTTTGCTTGAAAAAGGCACACAGAGCGTCTGCTTGAGCGCCCCGTGTGCCTAGATGTACATCTGATATGAATATGCTGGCATAGTGTGTCATGCGCTGAACACAACTCCAACATAGTTGGATGAGGCCTGAGAGGCTCCACCCCAGAAGTATGTGGTGACAGGCTCACTAGCCTGATAAGCTGAGATACCATATCCACCTGTTGAGAGCGCCGGTCCAGGAGTATCACCATCTAGCATCGCACCTGGAAGAATTCCCCAAACTCCATCGTCTTGCGAGAAGAATGAGGTTGTGTGATATCCGTTCGCACTAGGATTCTGTGCCGACGAGAACTGAAATCCTGTGTTAGCGTCGGATCCGTCTAGAGCGAGAGCACCAGTAGCTTCGATGACGAGCGGACGAACCTGTCTGTATAGGTTGTCTCCAGTGGTAGGTGAGAACATGGTTGCAGGCGTAGTAACAGGGCGAGCCGCAGCCACAGTTTGGTTTAGTGAGTTTATAGTAGCACCTGTCCACGCCCACACAATGATGCCGCGGAAAGCCGTTCCGTCCCAAAATGCCATCCCAGTCCAAGGCAGACCACGAGCTGGGGTTGAACCCGTTAACGTTCCAAGATCACGCGTTCCAAGAGGACCTGAGGCGCGATAACGAAACTGACCGGAGGCAGGCGTGGTCTGAACTCCCGCCATAGTCTCGCTCATCTTAGTAGGAACTGGAACAGCCCACACTGAGTATCGGTTCCCTTCAATGGCTGCCACAGCGGTTGCCACGTTAGTGGCCGTGGCCTGAACCGAGGCTAGAGTTCTAGCCAGAGCACGCAGTGAGTCTAGGACGGACCCACCATCCCCACCGCCAGCCCAAGTGTTGACCCCGAACGTATCAAAAGGTGATATCATCCTAGTGAAACCTCACTTGGGAATGAACTTCTAACCCATACGTTAGCACCAGTTGATGTTGGGAATAGAGTGACTACATCGCCACGATCACCCTGATTAGCGGCGTATATGAATCCACGTGGTGGAGCTGAGACCCCGCTTAGTCCAATTTCTATGGCACCTGCGCCAACCACCTGAAAAGCTATAGTAGAGTTGGCAGAGCATACCTGCCATGTTGCATTTGTTTGTACTGAATACATTTTTGTGTTCTCCTTGAGTCTAGAATAAGCTAAAACGTAGCTCAGGTCAAGTGAAAAAATTCAAGCAAGTGCAGCAACGCAGTTGCGATGGGGGGAGGGGAGAATAAAAATATCTAAAATGGTCGTTAACCATACTTTTTTAGAAGATGGCTACTGGACTCTTTCTGCTAAACAGTGTACGATTGAGAGGTAGACAAAAGAGCAGAACGAGTTAAGCAATGAAATTGCAGTGGGTTCTGAGTTCATGAAATGATGTGGTGAGACAAGCAGCAGACGACGAGCGGTAGCGAGCGTCGCTTGTATGTGATCATGAAATGAATGAGGAGAAGGTTGGGTTTACTCGTCAGTTTAATCTGTTTCACCTCGTTATTTTATTTATAGTTTACATCTACGTTTCGTTTATATATATAATCGAATCCTTAATCTGGCCTGCCACGTAGTGGCTCAGGCCTAGCAAGCACTGAAACGAAGTTTCTTAGGGGTTTTTGTTAGTTGCTAGGACTCTGTCTTTAGTTTATTTTAGACTCTCTTACCTTGGATGATTCTGTATGTAGCCCAGGGTGATTCGCAGGCATTTTTTCGCTGAACAACGTTCAGTATCAGTTGCCGACTCCGCCAGAAATACGTAAAAGTCCAGTGGGAGCTAATCTGTCAAGAAATAATCTTTTAAAATCCTCAAAAACGACCAAATTTTAGAAAAAACACTTCATAATTTTAGTACCCCCTCACATTAGGCCCTCAAAACTCCGTTTTAGACCTGATTAAGCGCCGTTTAGATACGAATCAGCCCCCAGGAGCAATCCTAGGGGCTTTTTTCATGTGCAGAGGGGTGATTCGGCCTGCCACGGAGTGGCACTGGCGTGCCAGGACCTTGAATTGTGTTTCGAATCGTGAGAATCCCACCACACGCATCAATTTTGTACTTGCCAAACGTCTACTGGTGCTTCGCACCCACCGTTATCAATAGGTAATGCACCGCTGCAGGACTTTGAACCGTTATTCGAATCGTCGAAATCCCGCCACACGAATTGATTTTGTACTTGCCGGTTCCCTACAGGTGCTACGCACCTGCCGTTGTCACGAAGTGACGTAGTCGTGCAGGACTTGCAGACTTTATTCGAATCGCACGAATCGTATATCGTGCACTGATTTTGTACTTGCCGAATCGCTACTGGCGCAGCGGCGCGTATACAGACTGTGATTCGGGACCACACTAATCAAAATCGTACTTGACCGACGCTACATCAAAAATCTACTTTCTACTTGGCGCCGGCGGAGCCGGCTGCATAAGGGGAGGCAATGTGACAGCGGCATGGGGGTGTGGAATCTGTGAATGAAAACAATGACTTGCGGGGCAGGGCGCCGCCTGTGCTAACGTGTTGTTATCTCAATGTTATTTAAACCTTGCATGATGGTTTCGAATCATGTATAAAATAAGAGTAGGCAGCAAAGAGAAGCCTAGCCGATGCCGCGATAGACTGCACCGCTTACACTGTTTAGAACAGGCGGCTTGCACGGATGATACGGGTCGGTCAGATGAAGCGGGGTAGAGATGCGCATCCCCTGCCAATCGAATAGGCTTCTCTTTTGTGTCTATAGGAGAGCAAAATGCAGACGTATACAGTTGTCGGTGAATATGGTCCAACGGGCGATATGAACATCACCCTTGAAATTGAAGCTGAGAATGAGGGCGATGCCAGAAACCAGTTTTGTTTGACAATGGAACTTGAATATCCGCATGAGTGGAAACGCATGGGCCGTCGTAATGTGCATTGCATGGGCCGTCGTAACGTGCAGTGCATGGGAACGGTTCAACCGCCTGTAGAACCGACACCGCCTCAAGGTCTTGAGACTTATGAGGCCACATTCAAAAATCAAACGTTCAGTATTATTCTTTGGGCTGAGAGTTTTTTGGATGCTGTAGATGAGGTCAAAAACGATTGTCGTAGATTGGGCATCCCACTAAGTGACGTAGTTAAGATCACGGCTATTTAAATTTCCTAGCGTTATCAACGAGATAGCGCTAGGGGCGCCTCGCCCTGTATGTCCTTGAACATACAGGGTTTTTTTACACCACAGTGAATTGAGGAATATTTTTCATCTCCCACGAATTGACTGGCGTCAAGCGATCATCTTCAATGCAGAGCATTTCAAAAGGTGATGAAAATTCCCAATCGTCGGGGTCAATATCACCATTAACCCAAGCCTTGTGGACATGGGCGTTGATTTCCTCTATTGTTCCCTGAACAAAGCACGGCTGATTCGAGGAGTTCGTATAGAGCAGAACATACATAGCGATTCCTTTCAGAGAACGGACACAAGAGGGCCGACAACAACGTCAAGCAACTCATAATCATCGAGCAGATCAGCCATAGCGGCAAGCCTATCGGGGTCGTCCCATTCCGCGTATTCGACTTGCCCAGCCAGAAAAGCCCAATCCCCGTTGGTCATAAGATTAGGATCAACATCAGTGCTAACATCGGTGAACATATAGTCGTCACCGCCATCACGCCAGATTACAGTGTAGGTTTTCATTCTATTCCCTTTCAGAGGATTGTGAGAGCGCCGACAGTAGATTCGCGGCCTGTATGATATTCATCATCAAGATATTCCTGCATAAACAGGTGGTTAGTGAAGTCGATGTATTCTTCGTAGGTTAGATCCATGTGATTTCCTTTGCTGTATGATTATGTATAGGATGATTCGTTGTGCGTTACAAGCGTTATTTTTCCCTGCGTTTTCAGCGGTTTAGGTAACGGGGCGCCGAGGCTGTTAACCTCTTGTTATTGTTACGTTTCTTGCTCCTCTGGAATTTCTTCTACCTCAAGTAGAGTCGCATCTAGATTATGCGAATTAAAGGTTTGTTCGTCTGAATCCCACCAATCGCCGTTGCGTACCATGGCCCAAGCCTCTTCCTCTGATTCGGCTTCGAGCCAGACTGTTTGAGTTCCGCTAAACGGCATTGTAAAGGTGTAAGTTTTCATAGCATCATTTCCTCTTGTTTGGGTTCGATAGTTTCACAGACGAGGTTGCCGTAGCTATAACCTGTCCTTGTTTCGGGGTGCGAGCATCGACCGAATCGGTCCCATATGCCCGTTTCAAAATAATCCTCATGCCAGTAGATTTCCGTGATGGCATGATTCATCCGTTGCACAGGGCCGACTACGCGGCCCTGTTGCGTTGTATACCACTTACCAGCTTCAACGCGCATCTTAGCACGCTGAAATTTCTTGAATGTCAGAATTGAAGTGTTTTTGCAGAGTCGCTACAACCGCTTCCCAAGTCAGGAATGGGTCGCCTGATACAGGATCAGCATCAGTCCAAACATCATCGTCGTATTCATCGTCGCAGACAACGCTGAAATTGCTATCTTCTTCCAACGTGCCGTAACATTCAACGTCACGACCTTCGTAGTGAACAACATAAACATGAGGTGCTTCCATCATCATTTCTCCTTTTGATGATTAACTATACGCCGAATCATGAGCAGAGTGCAAGCGCTATTTTTCTTTGTGTCGTCAATGAGTTAGCGGATGGGGCGCCCCGCCCCGTAAGTGCTTGATTTCATTCACTTTTTTCCGTGACAAAAATGCAACAAAAAAGCCCCTGCATTTCTGCAAGGGCTTTAAGCGTGCATCTAGTCTAGCACGATCAACCGGCGGGTGACGCAACCGACACGGATTTGCTTTGACCATTTAACGTCGGGTCTGGCATCTTGTCTGATCCGAGACGAAGGATAGGTGTGGCAAAAATGCCACACCCGCTAGGCTCAGGCGGCTTTCACCGCCTGCGCCAGAGCGATCACAGAGGCAATCGCCTCTTTGGTCGCGCCCATGAAACCATCAACAGGGAAATCGACCAGCGATTCCAGTTCCTGCACGAGTTCCTTTTTCGACGGGCCTTCGACTTTGGCCGCCTTGGGGGCTTTGGGGGCCGCCACATAGACGCCCTCGCGGACCAGCTTGGAACGGACCGACCGAACGGGTCGCGCCAGTTCCGCAGCAATGGCATCAATGCCATCGTTGCCCAGTTCCGCATACATGGTCAGCATACGCTCGACCATCGACTCGGTGTAGTTCACTTTTGCATCAGCCATGATTTTCTCCTCAAATGGGCTGTTTCGCTTTCCGTTCAATATATATAGACGATTCGCGAGCAGGGGGCAAGGGTAATTTTTCGCTTGACAGCACAAAATGGGGGTTTTTTTCATCTAAATTATTCAATGAAATCAATGGGTTAGCGCCCGGGGCGCCACCCCAGCTAAATGCTTGATTTAGCTGGGTTATTATCACAGTTCGTCAAGCACCTCATCCAATTCGAAGTCCCAACCAGCCGACTGCAGACATTCGTCTGCACCCTCTTCAGGGGTCATGCCGCTTTCATATGCGTCACGGCTGAGCCAATCGGGCAGCATCTCTTGATCTAGCCCGCCCGTCTTTTTCTCTAGGATACGGTTAACAGATTTCATCCACAGTTCGTAGGTCATTTTCATTTTAGAATCCCTCGCTTGCGTTGATAACATATTCCTTGCGGGCGGCTGTTTTTGAAACATAAACGCCTTCGCGGACTAGCTTAGAGCGGACAACCGCAGGGCGGCGTTTAAGAACCGCGCCAATCGACGCTGGTGTTTCACCCGCACGATAGGCCGCAATCGCCGCGCTTGTCAACCATTCCGGCCATGCTTTCCAGATTTCTTGCATTTTAGTGTCCTTGGTTTCCGTTTCCTTGCATTATGTATAGGACGATTCGCTAGGCGTTGCAAGCCATAAATTAGTGAGTGTTTTCAGTAGGTTAGGGCCTAGGCCGCCCCGCCTGCTAACCCCTTGTTTTTGTTGAGAAATTAGTGGGGGTTTACACCCCCACCATCACCATTTCGGGCTTGACAGCTTGCGGCAAAAATGCCTTGCCGTCGATGCCGAGTCGCGTGTTGATTTTTTTCCAAACACCGCCAGCCAGTTGAGCAGGGGACTTGACAATCGGCATTTTTTTCTTGCGAGCAAGAGCCTTCACCAGAATCTCCGATTCGATTTCAACGTCAGACCACGCGATATGACGTTCCTCAAATACGGGCTTGACAAACTCATAACGATATGCCGACTCAGCCGAGGTCGAAACATATTTGCCCGATGCGCTTGCAGATGCGACCTTGCCATATTCACGCGGAACCGATTCGCCCCAATAATCCCAAATGTCCATCAGTTCCACGCGATTCGTCAGCCAGCGGGTTTCCGCGCCGTCAGTAAGAATCGCCAGAGTCTCAGGCAAGTATTTGAAATCAAAGGCAGAATTGTAAGCGCCGAGAATCATGCGATGGCCCGATTCTTGCAGTTTTGCAATCTGCGCGTTATATTCTGCGCGAACCTCAAGAATCGAGGCGGGGCGAATCAGACCCGCAAAAGCATCGTCAAAGTAGAAGCCCAATTTTTGGGCAAAGAACGGCACATCATGGCAAAACGCTTCGCGAATCACATACGACCCACGACCATATTCACGGCCCTTGCGGTCGATGATTTTCCAAGCGATGTCAAAAGCGATTCGCTTTTTCAGAGTCGTTTCAATATCCGTGACGACGAACAGAGTAGATTTGAGAGCCATTGCAGTTTTTCCTTTGTCTGCGCTTCCTTGATCTATGTATAGGCGATTCGTGGGGGCCAGTCAAATGTTAAAAAAGCGTGTAATATCAATGGGTTGGCGGCGGGGGCGCCGTGGCACCTAAGTGCCTGATTTCATTCATCTTCGTCACCCTCTTCTTCGGTGGGTCGGTCGTCTGCACATTTCCAGCACAGGGTTTCGTTGCTGTCATCAAAGTGTTCCATGCTTTCAACATGCCAGTTCCATCCGCAGCAATCACAGCTTGCAATTTCTTCGTTCACCATGTTTTCAACCTGAGAGCGAGCAGGTTCTTCCAGTTGCTCAAAATCCTCGCCCCATTCCATATAGAATGAACCATCTGACGAGCCAATAATGTCTTGTGCAATCTCTTCAAGGGTTGGGACATGTGCTGGTACAGTAAAAACGTCAAGGGTGGAACGAGTCGTAACGATAGAAACGATCTTGTATTCTTGCGCTTCACTGTCCTTGATATTCAAGGCGTGATTCTTTGCAACCATTTCAGAGTTGAACAGTTCATTTACCTGATAACCAGTATCCGGTCCAGTCACGCGAAACAGTTGGTATTTGATTTCAGTGGTCATCATCATCTCCTGTGTTATCCTCTTATCGCACGGCCAGCCCTCTAGCACAAGAGAAAAGAAATCGTTTGGTTTCAATCAGTTAGGGTTCGTGGCGCCGCCCCTTGCAAGTGCTTGACTTGCAAGGGTTTTTTCAGTATTCACCCGAAGATAGAATCCCTTGATATACGGGACCATTTTCCGCGATTTTAATGTCCTCATACGGGCCGATAATAACGCGGTTCAGTTCGAGTTTAGCGCATTCCAGCGCGCCAATCATTTCATTTACCACGGCATATTTTAAGCCTTTGGCGCGGATATAATTGGCGATAAACGTGGACACCAGAAAATTCAATTCTCCGGCATTTTCGGGAGTCCAGTCTACGCCCTCATCTTGCAAATCGTCGTGAATGTCAGCGCGTTGTTGTTGCGGGATATACGGCATTTTAAGCTACCTTTTTCAGAGTTTCAGGATTACGGCCACGGCGGCCAATTTCAGAGGCAATAGCGTAGTAAGCGCCTTTGACCAGATTGTCAGTATCCAGCCAAGTCCAGAGGTGGTGATGCGTGAAAGCTACATCAGAAATTGCGTTAGGCTTAGTAGAGTTGCAGGAACCTACAGCATAGACCCGCTTGCCCATACCAAATGCCATGCCGACTTCCACAAGCGCGCCGCGCTGTTCTTCCGACTTTTCCTCAGAGTATAGCAGCACGAAGTCCGAGTCGCGCACATCCTCATAGCACTGTTGCCACAGCTGATCTTTGTGGTTTACCACAATATCAGAATCTTGGCTCAGATCAATCCACCGAGCGCGGACAGGCAAACTCAGCGTATCGCGTAGCATCTGAAACTTGGGGGCGTGCCAGATTTTTCCGGCGGTGTAGAAGGACATGGTCATAGCGGTTTCCTTTTCGCTTTCGATGATTATGTATACCCCGATTCGTTGAGCAGCACAAGAGAAAAGAAATCGTTATAAATCAATGAGTTAGCAGCGGGGCCGCCCCGCCCCGTAAGTGCTTGAAATCGTTCAGAAAATTGAGCGACCTGCTAGGGGAATCGAACCCCTCACCCCCTCTGCAAAGTTGTCAAGTAGTTGCAGCTTCCTTGACAGGGTGGCACCAAGCGCGGGCCATAGGGCTAGGCGGCTTTCACCGCCTAGCTAGTTGGGTCAGACCGATTCGGCTTCACCCTCAGCAGACTCTGCGTCCTGCGACTCAGCCAGCGCGATAACGTGCGTGATGGCTTCCTTGGTGGCACCCACCAAGCCCGACACGTCGAAGGACACCAGCGACTCGAGCTGATTCAGAAGTTCCTTCTTAGTCGGACCTTCTTCCTTCTTGGCCTTGGGCTTTTCGGGAGCGGCGACGTAAACGCCCTCACGCACCAGCTTCGAGCGGACCGAGCGGACGGGCTTGCCGACAGTCGCGGCAATTTCGTCCAGACCTTCGTTGCCGAGTTCGGCATACATGGCGAGCATTTGCTCGACCATAGCTTCCGTGTAGTTCACCTTCGAGGTTTTCGTATCAGCCATTGCTTTCTCCTTCGCTTGTTGGCTTCTTCAATACAATCTTTATAGCCGATTCGCGGGGGGTGTGCAAGAGAAAAGTTACGGCGGCGACTAGGAAAGAATCGTGCAAAATCAATGACTTAGGCGGCGGGGCGCCGCACCCCCTAAGTGCTTGTTATTCTTGGGCTTTTTCTCTCTGCATCATACCACCCGCGATACCAACATTTGGCAAAGACATGACCTTTAGCATAGGGGCAGGAAAACTCCCACCCCTTAAGATACATATCCCGTCCTGCATTGTAAGCCACTTGACGATTCGCGTGCAGATATGCCATTATTAGCTCCCGCTATATATGATCATGTTAAGGCTAGAACCGACAGACGACCGCTCGAACGGGCGTTGTGGCTTATGAGGATAGGGGCAGCTGGGAACGCCGCAGGGCCAGATTGCAGGTTCATTACCTGTCTCTTCCCAACAATTAATACCACAATTAGGGCATTTCCCAACAGGTTCTAGCTTACGAAATTCTAGCTTGCTCATGCTCTGTTCCTTTGTCTGTGCTTTGTTTTAGCGGATTTCTGCAAGTGCGTCAACACCTAAAAAACTGTTTAAAATCAAACAGCTAGGACGTGGGGCGCCCTAGCTGGTAAGTTATTGATAGAATGAATGATTTCCTATTCGGACTGTTTGTCGTCGATGAAACTTTTGTTTATGTTTACCACCGTCAAAATAAACAGCCCCTTGTGTATTATCTTTTCCTTCTGTGTGAAGATAGAGTGCGGTTTCTGCCACTGTCATGGCTGTGTCCCATGCAATATCTTCGGATATTCTTGGTTTGCGTTTAGTCCAGCTAAACTGACCTTTTTGATATACAACACCACAAATAGATCTAGGAAAGTTTTCATCTTCAGTCCTATTGAGGGTTACGAAGGCTACAGCAAGCTGTCCTTCTATACTTTCACCCCTTGATTCGTGGTAAATGTTTTGTGCTAAGCAGTTGAGTTGTTTTTCGCTATACGTAGTCGCATTGGCAGTAAAACCTATCAGGGTCAACGCTAGCACCAATAGTCCGGTGCTCGTGTGAGACATGTGTTTTCTCCTTTGTTAGTCTAGTATATCTGACAATACCCCCTGATGTCAAATAAAAAATTTCGTTTGATGATAATAATTTATGGCGCTGGGCGCCTAATTCACTAAACGATTGATAGTAAACGCTTGCCTCACGCATTGCAAGCCGGTCTAGTATTTAGCGAGGGGTCACATGCACCCGAAGGCATGATTTCCAATCTACCTAGATCGTATTTGGTGTTCCTGGAGGGACTCGAACCCCCAACCTCGACATTATGAGTGTCTTGCTCTAACCAATTGAGCTACAAGAACATGGTGGGCACAGTCGGACTCGAACCGACAGCTTAAGGATTTTAAGTCCTCTGCGTTTACCTTTTCGCCACGCGCCCAACGTATTTATTCTAGAAACTCAGCGCAGTCACAGTCTGCTAGATATTCTGACCAGATTGAATCATAGGCTATATCGCGCTGGGCTTCCCACTGCCCAACATATTCTGGATTCAAAGCCAACATCCAGACGTAGAACTGAATGATTATAAGACATATTACGAGTATAACCCATTTCCCGATTGATGTCATTTTAGTTTCCCTTCTTTTCCCTTTGTTAAGATATTTATACGCGATTCTCAGGCATCAAGCAAGCAGAAAGTTTCTTTTGTTGCCAGCATATTAGCAGACTAAGCGCCGCAGCCACTAACTAATTGATTTCAAACTGATTTTGCACCATATTTCCACAATTTTACCACCGGCGCAGGCAGGGGCCTGCGCTAAGGCAGGCCCCTGACTCCGTCAGGCGTCGAGCCACGCAATTTCATCTGCGTCCTCGCGCTCATCCGCGCGAACAAAAAGATCCCGAATTTGCACCATTTCTTTTCGTGCGCGTTCTGCGGCGATCTTTGCATCGCGCAAACCAAAGTGAGTGCTGGCAAGCAGCACGGCGGCTTTTGCCTCGGCGTATTTACGCTCGGCCTTGGCAAGGTTCAGTTTGAATTGCTCAGATGCGGTCATGGCATATCTCCTTTGCTGACTTGTTATGTATAGCGCGATTCGTTTGGGGTTGCAAGCCATAAATTAGTGAGTGTTTTCAGTAACTTAGCCTCGGGGGCGCCGCCCCTCCTAAGTGTTTGATTTTGCTGGGAAATCAGCAGCCTTCCAGCCGCTGATTTACCTTGACAGCGTTCAGGCAGCGAACGCCAATCTCACGCATCTTGCGAATCACTGGCATAGCATCGTCAAACATATAAACGGGCTTTCCCTTAAATTGCTTCAGGTTGCGAAGCCGTTGGATTTTACGCGCTTTGAGAGCGGCATCTTTGATGTGATTCTCGGAACCATCCTCGGGACGGCACAAAACAAGATGGGCGTCAAGCCCGTGATGGGCCAGATAGTCGCGGTCGTCTTGATTCATGGCACGAGCCGTGCAGATGACCACATAATTTTCGCTGCGGTTGAGTCGCTTGAAAGTATCGGCCAAAGGCAGGAGCGTATCTTTGAAGATGGATTCGCGGTTTTTCATCGCAAAGTAACGATCTAGGTCTAGAGTCCCGTCAGGACGATTCGGGGTCCGATGTTTGGAGTCGATGATCGTTTCGTCAAGATCAAAAATAACAACGCGTTTCATGTTAGCTTCCTTCAGTTGGTGATTCTTTATACGCCGATTCGCAGGGATGTGCAATAGCTAAATTTGTGTGCAATTTCAATGGGTTGGAAGGCGGGGCGCCGCCCCCTGTAACTGCTTGATTTAATTAGCTAATCCCCAGACCGCAAACCCAGCAACAATAATGTTTGTTATCAATAGGTTACGATCCTTTTGCTTGATCGAGTGCCCAACCCAAGCCGCACAAGAAACCAAACCGACAAGCAGCGCCAGCTTTGTGTTAAAACCTGTTGAAATCAAAGCCATTTGGCCGACTACGCCGACAGTCCCTAGAATCCCTAGCATATCAGACCGCGCTTTCCGCGTAGTCTTGAGCCGCCTCAGTCGACCAGCCATCGGCCCGTGCCGCATGAAAGGCTTGCTGTTGACGCTCAAAAAGGGACTCCATCGCGTGGGTTTCGGCTACGGCATCTGCCATCGCACGCTTGCCTTCGCGCATTGCTGCATAGATCGTCCGATCCGACTCGATGGCACGAACGCCAGACTCAACCACAGTGGCCTTGCCACCCTTTGCGGCGAATTGTGCTTTCAGCGCGTCGAGGTCGAAAGAAACTTTTGCCATCTGGCATCTCCTGATTCGCGAGGGTAGCACCATTGCCTGCCTCACCCATACAATCTAGCTTAAAGCGATCGGCCAGTCAACCCCTAAAAAAGTGTGCATTATCAATGGGTTAGCCCCGGGGGCGCCGCCCCTCCTAAGGGCTTGATTTCATTTACTGTTTCAACCGCAAAAATCGCTGAAATCAGCCAAGAACTGGTCCCGCATCGCATCGTCGGGTGGGCAAATGATATTTAGATAATAGTTGAAGGCGGTATCCTGAGCAGGATTCCATTCCATAACCATCTCCTTTGCCCAAACTCCACGCAGGAAAGTGAAAGTGTCCGTTTTTTGCGCGTAGGTCATGATATTCCCCTCTGTTGATGATTTTTTATAACCCGATTCGTTGTGGATTGCAATAGATAAAAAAGAGTGTAATTTCAATAGCTTGGGTCGCGGGGCGCCACCCCTGCTAACCTATTGATTAGTAAGGGTTTTTTGCTACACAACCCAAATAATAGCGGCGCAGATTAAAACACCTAGTGCCCAAATCATTTTAATTCCCCTCGCTTTTATTCATTAGAATGTCGGCTTCAATCCAAGAGATTCCCTTAATTGAGGCGACGGCTTCAACAATGCCAACCATTTTACCCTCATAATAGGCATTATCCTTGCCTGTATTATAAGCGTTGCGCGCTTCTTGGTAACGCTGGCGGATAAACTCGATGCTTTCCATAGCTATCTCCTTAGCTGATTCGTTATGCTTGTAAAACGGCTTTTTTCTTCTTGCAACGGAAGATAAAAAGACGGAATTCGTTATGCTCAGTGGCGATCTTAGCACGCTTCTTTTTCATGTTAGCAAGCTCTTGCTCTGCTTGACGAATCTTCTGCGCCGCCCGATAAATCTCCTCATCCAACTTAGCGAGATCATATGCTGTATGGGACAAGTCTTTCGTAGAGCGTGATTTATTCATTGCGGCAGTTCTCCTTAGCTGATGATTAACAATAGCGTGATTCTCAGCATCATGCAACAGTTAATTTTCTGTTAGTTATCAATGGGTTAGCCTGCGGGGCGCCGCCCTGCATAACCGCTTGGTTATGCAAGGTTTTTTATCAGTTGACAACCCTAAGGCTGGGCTTTCCAAACACGTTCAGCATAGGATTGTATTCCTTGCCTCTTGCATACGCCTCTTCAATTTGAGGATGGCCATACACGAGGGCCAGCGCGGTATACGTGTCTGCGAAATTCTTGACCATTTCCATATCAGCTTCGCCAGTGTAAAATTCGTGCCAGCTTTCTTCTGCCGGAAGCATCAACAAATCCGTCAATTCATCGCCGTAAATATCTTCCTTATCACTGAGAAACTTGTGTGCGAAAATTTCTTTTGTCTCATTGTCCATGTAAATCAGTGTGAACTGATGGGTCTTAGGAGCTGCGTTGATATTGGTGGCCATTCTCTTCTCCATTAGGTTTCCTCTCTTGATGATTTAATATAACTGATTCGCAAGCGGTGTGCAAGCGTGAAATACGTGTTAGTTATCAAACGGTTAGCACGCCGGGCGGCCAGACCTGTAACCTGTTGATTTTGCACGAAAATCTTACCTAAAAATCACACCTAATTACCACAATTTTACCACCGGCGCAGGCGAAGCCTGCGCTATGATAGCGTGATTCGCCGCTCGAGTCAAGTCGAAAACGAACTGGTCGAAAAGAAACTATGCAAGCGGCTCACTTGAGCCGCTTGAGGGTCTTGCCGACCGAACCTTCTTTCAACCCTAGGGTGAAGGCCACCCCGACGATCTTTTGGTTGACGGCCCAAACCGCTTCTGCTACGCTTGCCGACCGCGATTCGAAGATCCACGCAATCTTGTCGCTTTTCGCTTTGTTACAAGCGCCGCACAGGCATTGCAGGTTTTCCACAGTGGCCTTGCCGCCGACCGACTCTGGGACGATGTGGTCGCATTCCAGCGCGAAGGCATAGTTTGCAGATCCGCCAAACCCACACGCGCGGCAGATGAACGAGTCGCGCGCCAGAACCTTTGCGCGAACCGTATCCGAGATCTTTGCCTTTGCCATCTTGGCCTCCTGTGTTTCGATGATTCTTTATCGCACGCCCACGCATGATTCGCAAGGACTTTCCATCGAATTTTAAAAGTTTTTTTATGCCGATCACGCTTGACACGTCAAACGAATCGCCGTATAATCGGCGCCAGGTGTGGCAATTATGCCACACCCCGCCTATTTAAGCGGCTGCAAGGATGCCGACCTTGACAGCCCAAGAGTCGTCCAGAACCAGAACCGTGGGGACGCCGACTCGCTCACCGTCCTGCGCGGTGGCGATGACCACGCTAGCGCGGTCTTGCTCGTGACGGACAAGGATCTTGGCCTTGGGAACCCACAGCGGCTTGACGCCAGCCGCGATGTCTTTACGCGCGACGAATGCAACGGCGGCTTCAGTTTCGCGGACGATGTAACCAGTGGTCTGCATGATGGGTTCCTTCCCTGTTTCGATGATTCTTTATCGCACGTTCCCAACCGATTCGCAAGACCTTTATTAGATAACATTTTATGTGTCAGTGCCGATTTCGCTTGACAAGAATCGGGCGGCACTGTAAAATCGGCGCCTGATTCGCCGAATCACCTTCTGCTTATGCGTCGACTCGGTAGGCGTATGCCTCTTTGAGGGCGCGAATAAAAAGACGCTCCTCTTTAATCCGCGCAGGATATTGCCTGATGCCGACCATTTGATGGCGTTGCATTTTCTTGCCTGCCGCTTGCCGCGCTATATAGTCATTCAGATGTTTTGCAAGCCTATTGGTATATTCCTCTAGCCATTCTATGCGCGCAGGGATTTGGTCAATAGGATAGTCACGGAACGTGCATTCTATTTCTAGTGTCAGGCGCTCGATATCCATGTCCGTCTCCATTGTTGTTATCTAACCTTATGGCGATTCGCCTAGGCTGTCAACCCCCTAAGATATGTAATGATTTCAATGGCTTAGGCGCGGGGCCGCCGCCCCCTCTAACCTATTGATTAGTAGGGGTTTTTTCTCACACGATCCACACGATAGCATAGCAGATCAAAGCACCTAGAATCCAGAGCATTTAGTTATTCCTTATTTGAGGTCGTTATTAGCATATAATGCGTCAACATATTTAGCTATTGCAGCTTGCCGAATCGGATCTGCCGCTTGCTGCGCAAGGCGCTCTTGATTCTTATAATGCGCGATACAGAACCGATAGTTAAGCGCGGCATAAACAATTCCTTCGTGACGTATTGCGAGCAACAGATATTTCATGGCGATTCCTCTTGTTATGTCCCGAGGACAGCGGCAACCAAGCCGACAACCGATAGCGCAGTCATAGCAAGCAAAGCAAGAGTCGCAACAAGATCCGAACGATTCTCGCGCTGCACCATTGCATCGCGTTCTTTTCTGCGCAGATAAGCGTGGCTGCGATTGATCGAGGCTAGTTGGATGGCGTCATAGGTCTGCATGGTAGTCTCCTTTGCTGTTATCTAACCTTAGAGTGATTCGCCTAGGCCGTCAACCCCTAAGATATGTAATGATTTCAGTCACTTAGCCCGCGGGGCGCCGCCCCTTGTAACTGCTTGAATTCATTGCCTTTTCTAGGCTGTATCTGACAGGACTCAGTACCCCATCAATTCGCGCTTTGCGCGTTTCCAGTCATAGGGATGGACGCAAGGCTTGCCTACCATTTCAGGCGCAGCATATTTACCCCAAACCCCATGGGATTCAACAGTGACAAGCGACTCATCGCAGATCTTGCTGGACAACATGGCAAGAGAAACAGCCTCGTTTGGGCATTGAGTGCGAGCGGTTTCAAAGCCGTTGGCGAGGATAACATAGGTCATAGTAGGAGCCTTTCAGGCAGTGGGGCTTGGCGTCTTGCCTTCCCGATGATTCTTTATACTCCGATTCGTCTGGCATTGCAATAGCTATTTTGTGCAGCAATATCAGTGGCTTAGCCCGCGGGGCGCCGCCCCCTCTAACCTGTTGATTAGTAAGGGCTTTTTGTCACTCATATATGCGGTCCATCTCGCAGGTCAATTCGAAATCATATGCGGCAAAAGTCTTTTCTAGCAAGATCTGTTGCTCTTCTGCGCGCACAGCGCAATCGGCGGCTGTCATGTCATAGTCTACGACATACACAAGGTCAGGCGAGTCGATGCCGAACAAGGCTAGGACAAGAATAAAAGTAGTCATTTTTCAGCTCCACATGGTCGGTTTATAACTGTTCGGTTTCTAACTAGTGACGAAGGGCCTAGGCCCTGTCGTCGATCTCTTCCTTGATCTCTTCAACGCTGTCGGCGTTGATCTGCCATTCGCCAGTTTCGCCATCAAAATGGTCGTCATGGGTGGCGACAAAGCCGACGTAAGCGGCGGTGATAGTCCAACCTTTGTAAGAGATGCGAGTCATAGTAAGAGCCTTTCGAGGCAGGGCGGGCTTGGCGTTCTTGCCTTCCCGATGATTCTTTATCGCACGCCCCGCCGTGATTCGCAAGACCTTTGTTCAAATATATTTTCACGCTAGACCACGATTTCGGTTGACAAGATTTGCGAATCGCTATAAAATCGGCGCCTGATTCGGCGAATCGCCCAGCTGGCGCCTGCCTGATTCTATTATAGCATGGCGAATCGGGTGCTGTCAATAGGGAACAAAACGTGAACAACCGCGACAAAGAAAAGGCGGGGAAAATCCCCGCCTAGGCGCTGGATTAGGCCAGCACCCCGATCCGATCTAGGAAAGCCGTGTCGACTAGCAGCGCCGTCAGGATCCCGATCCGCTCGCCATCCTGCGCGGTTTGGATCCGAACGCCCATCGCATCGGATTCCTTGGCGCCTTCAATTTTCTTGCGCGGGAACCAAATCGGCCGAACGCCTTCAACGCTTGCATCGGCTTGGCGCACGAAGGCAATGGCGGCATCGGTAGAGCGAACAACATAGCCGACGAGGGTGGTGGTGGTCATGGCAAGAGCCTTTCGAGGTGGCGGGCTTGGCGTTCTTGCCTTCCCGATGATTCTTTATCGCACGGCACGATCCGATTCGCAAGCGGAATCTTTGCCCGATGCAAGATTCTTTTGCCTTATCGGCAGGGGAACAAAACGTGAACAAAAGGTGAACGGAACAAAACGTGAACAAACAGTGAACAAAGAATCTTTGCGTGCCGTGTCGATTTTGCTTGCCGCGCCAAGCGATTCGTGCGATTGTGAGTCATCGGGCAAGCAAGCCCGCAGGAGAATCGCCGTGACCAAAGCCCGCATCCCCGCCGCCATCCGCGCCCACGTTATGACCGCCCACGCTGGCTGTGTCGCTTGCGGTTCGCGGGAAGCAAACCATTGCGGCCATATCGTGCCCGAGTCCAAAGGCGGCACGATGACGAAAGAAAATTTCGTGCGCCTCTGCGAATCGTGCAACACGACTCAAGGCGCTGTCCACGTCAAGTTTAAAGCGTTCGCGGAAGCGGTGTCGTTGTCCGCGACCTACGGGGAAGCGCTGGCAACGATCCAAACCAATCGCGCTTATTGGGCGCGTTATTGCAGCGCCGCTCGCGGCGGTATTAAGCTAAAAGCGTATGACCCCACTTAAAAGGTGGGGGCAGATATAGGGGCAGATATGGGGCAGATATTAAGGCGGTTATTAGTTTGATTGCTTAAAATACGTTTAGATTTTAACCTAAAATACCTTAGGGCGGTTCATAGGACTTGCTGATTCGGTGATTCGCAGGCCCCTTCGTCACGAAAATTATCAGATATTTTTAGGACTTCGTTTTGATTTCGCTCCGTCAAAATCCGGTGAATAAGTGACACAAGAAATTTTAGGATCTGTCCCAGGACGCTGTGCAACTTCGTTGCATCCATAGGGGGGTTGCTCTCACCGCCTCTCTCTCTCTCTCTCTCTCTCTCTCTCTCTCAGCGTCTCTCAATTCTCTCTCTTTCTCACAGTCTCTCTCGATTCCTGCTGCGTGAGTCAAATAAAATTTAAAAAAATAACCGTTGACATCGTTGGTTATTCTTCGTATAATAAATGCATGGACAGAAACCAAGCTTCTCAAAAAATTGTCGATACGCTACGACGCATAGACGGACGCACGAGTCCGTGGAACCCTGCATACACATTTCACACTGATGTATATGATCGTGTTTATGACCGTGACCTGTTCCTTGAAGAGATAAATCAATTTCCTTGCGTAATGTTCACCGTCACTGAAATAACTGTTTCACACGTCGGTGGAGGTCAACGATATAACACAATGTCTTTTAGGCTACGTGGTATAGTTTGGGATGAGAGCACCAGCGAAGCTGGGGAACAGCTAGCCGATGATCTAGAGCACGCTGTAAACAACGTACGTCAGATCTATCCAGAGTTTGAAGAGATCAGACTCGATACAATTCAAACAGATGAAGGATTAAACGCACCTCTCGGGGCCGTAGTGATCCAAGGAACAGCGGTGTATAGAAATGACTAATATTACAACCTACTCAGACAACTTAAACTCTTCGCTTGACGCTCCAGAGTTAGATCCACAGCATCTGCTAGTGGCTAATGAGTTGTTATCAGGTAAGACAATACCACAAATCGCTGACACTTATGGAATGAGTGCGGATCGCGTAACCGCGATTGTAGAACGTAGTGACACCAAGCGATATGTGGACACTGTCATCATGAATCAAGGATATCTACACCGTTCTCGTCGTCTCAACATCATCAACAAAGTTATAGATGAAAAACTTCAAGAGGCTGCGGAGACTGGCATGTATTCTAAGAAAGACCTGTTTGACTGGATTAAGCTACTCAATGATATGGATCGTGATAGTCGTCCTAAACAGCCTACAACTGCAGTACAAGTGAACAACACTACTAACTACACTAGTCTTATGCAGGATCTATTTAAAGGAGATGGCAAATGAGTGCTGGTCGATATGATATAACTGTTGAGCAGGGAGCTACTTTTGATCTTCCTCTGCGCTATAAAACTCCTGCCGGAACTGCCGTTAACCTGACTGGTTATACTGCTAAGATGCAAGTTCGTGAAGCTCCTGCTAGCGCCGTGTTTGTTGAGTTTAACTCTCAACTCACTGCTAACGGTTTCATATGGTTAACAGGTTCACCCGAGAACCGTGAAGATGGAGCTAATGGAAATGTTCGCGTTTATATGACTGCTGCTAACACTGCGGCTATGCCTCGTTTTGCCGGTCGTTATGATTTAGAGCTTCGTGATACCACTGGTTATGTGATTAGACTGCTTGAAGGCCAATTTAAGATAGAACCTGAGATAACTAGATGAATCAAGTAACCACCGACACAGTTCAGTATACCGTAGAGATTGCCACTACTCCTCCCGCAGTGGTTACAGTAGAACGTCCTCAGATCGTAGTTGTGGCTGTTGCTGAGCAAGGCCCTCCTGGTCCTGCTGGAGCTAGTGGAACATCTAACACATTTGTTAATGCTGGTACGGGTATTACTGGTGGTGGACCAATAACCGCTAACGTTAGCGTTGCTGTGGACAGCACTGTAGTTCGTACTAGTGGCAATCAACAGATCGACGGAAACAAGCGTTTTGCAAACTCTGTGGTATACATAGATGCTGCAAATTCTAGGGTTGGAATCAACACGGCTGATCCTCGCATTGACCTGCAGATAGGTGATGTAGGATTAGGATCTTATGCTACTACCACCTCGACCAGCATACCAAATCAAATTGTAGATCAATGGTCTAGCGTAGATTTTCGTTCTGCAAAATATCAGGTTCAGGTACACGCTACTAGTCCAGATCTGTATGGAATAACTGAAATATTTTTGTTACACAATAACGGAGAGGTATACATGACCGAGTATGCTATTGTTAACCAAGGAATACAACTAGCGCAATTTAGCGCATCAATCTTTAATGATACAGTAAGATTACTATGCACTCCGACCTATGCGGTTAACGACATTAGAGTGTTTAGAACAGTTATCACTAGATAAAGGAAAAGAGCAATGGCAATATTAAAAGATTTTGTAGTTAACCGCGGACTATCAGTAAATACCGTGGCAATCGTCAACGGAGTTGATGTATTGGCTAATGATGGAGTTACGCTACTGTCAGCTTATGCTAACGACGTAGCTACTCTAAACACTCTTCGTGCAAACGACTATAACACATACACTACTCTGAACGGTAGAATAAACACAGTTCAAGATAACGTAGGCTTGATCGTAGCCAACTATTCAGCGAACGACTATGTAACCTGGTTAGCAGCTACAGCTAATGACGGCGTTACACTAGCCTCAGCTCGCGCTAATGACTATACCACATACACAACCTTAGTAGGTGAGTACAAGGCTAACGACTATGCTACTTATCTAGCAGCCATGTCCAATGATGGTGCAACTCTTGCCACAGCTCGTGCAAATGACTATAACTCATACACAACCCTAGTAGGAGAGTACAAGGCTAACGATTACGCCACTTACTTGTCTGCACAGGCTAATGACGGAGTTACTCTGCTATCTGCTCTAGCCAATGATGGAGTTACACTAGCCACAGCTCGCGCAAACGACTATTCAACTTATACCACTCTTGTAAATGAATACTCAGCCAATGACTATACTACCTATACAAACCTACTAAACGGTTATAAGGCTAACGACTATGCTACTTGGACAGGTTTAGTATCTTATACAAACCTAAAAGCTAACTCATCTGTTAACATTATAGCAGGTGACGGTATTACGGGTGGCGGACCTTTAACTGGCAACGTAACTGTAGCAGTAGATTCTAGCGTAGTTCGTACTACAGGCGCTCAAAACATTGGCGGTCTAAAAACATTCACTGACAGTATCATCATTGCTGGCGATCTTACCGTTGAAGGTAATACAACTACTATCGGTACAACGAGTCTACTAGTTGAAGATAAGTTTATAGAACTAGCCTCAAATACTACAGGTGCTCCAAGCGGTGATGTGGGTATATACCTAAATCGCGGTAATGAAGGCAATTCGGCTATCTACTATGATCAGAGTGAAGGATATTTTGCTCTAGTAAACTCAAATGACCCAGCCACAAACACTGTAGTAAGCCCTACTAGCTATGCTGCTCTTAGAGTCGGTACTCTACTAGTATCTAATACTACTGTTGTGACTAATCTTAACGCAGACAAGTTGGACGGCCAAGATGGTTCTTACTATGTAGATTTTAATAATGCTACTAACACTAACTTAATAACTCTCGCTCGCGTAACTGCAAACGGCGCTACAACAACGGATGCAATAACTGTTGGCGGTCTTACTGTAGACTCAAACACATTTCATGTGGACTCTACTAACAACTTTGTAGGTATTCGTACTCTAACACCGCTAGCTCCTCTACAAATTGAAGCTGTAGGTATCGACACTAGTACGTTAGCTACTACCACTACCGCAGCCAATCAGGTATTAGATACTTTTGCAACCACAGCTTTTAGAACTGCTAAGTACACCGTTCAAATTCACGACACTGCTAACAATGATTATCATGCTAGCGAAATACTACTCATTCATGACGGCACCACAGTGTCTATGACTGAATATGCAATAATATTCACAGACATCTCACTAGCCTCATTCAATGCAGATATAAGTGGTGGTAATGTTAGACTACTGGTAACTCCAACAAATACTACTAACACCATTCGCGTAGTTAGACATGCACTAGCTGTATAATAGTTAGTCATCTAGGGATAGGGAACAGATGGCAGATAAAGATTTTAGAGTCAAGCTAGGCTTGCACGTAGGCGCTAATGCCTACATAGAAGGTAACATAACAAGCGTTGATCGCATCCAGATGAACATAGCCTCGCCAACAGCAGTTAGCGGGGCTGGTCAGCTTGCGTGGAATGTTGATGAAAATACCATAGATGTAGGTATGAATGCTAATACCACACTACAGTTAGGACAGGAATCCTACTATTACGTTAAGAACCATACAGCTAGTACGATACCTGACGGTACTGTTGTTATGGCCAATGGTACTAACGGTGCAAGTGGTAGAATACACGTAGAACCAGCCGTAGCTAATGGTTCTATACCCTCTAAATATATACTAGGACTTACTACTGAAGACATTCCGGCTGGAGCAGACGGTTTTGTTACCACTTTTGGTAAAGTACGCCAACTTAATACCTCTATGTTTAGTGAGGGCGATATTCTATACGCTAACCCTGCAGTAGCAGGCGGTCTATCTAATACTGTACCCGTAGCTCCTAATAATATAGTTACTGTGGCTATAGTTATAAACAAACATGCAAACAACGGTACTATGTTCGTTCGCCCTACATATGGCAGTAATATACACGAGAATGAAGATGTACACACTCAAGGACTCAGTGATGGTCAAGCACTAGTTTATGTTGCTGCTAATGCACGTTTTGAGAATAAGACTGTAGCAGCGGCACAGTCTAATAGCTTTACGACAATAAGCGTAAGCGGCCAAAGCAACGTTGTTGCAGACTCAAGTTCCGACACTCTAACGTTGGCCGCAGGAAGCGGCATACAACTCTCTACTGATGCCGCTACGGACACCATAACTATAACTAATACTGGTGGTTCTGGAGGTGCTGGACTCATAGCTGGCGACTATGTTGTGAGAGCTGTTAAAAACGGGTCTACACAAACTATTCCAAACGGTACTGATACAGTTGTTACACTTGTTGATGATTTTGATCCCCAAGGATGGTGGACACCTAATAAATTTCAACCGACCATTGCAGGTTATTACTCATTAACTGCACAAATTTGGTTGGGCGCAGGTACTATAAACAATAACCAAACAAACCTGCAGCTAAGAAAAAATGGTAGTACTCAAATTGCCATCGCACAAACTCCAGTCAACAACTCGACTGTCGGTGAATTTCTATCTATATCTACTATCGCATATTTTAACGGTACATCTGATTATGTTGAGGTTTCGGTGTATACTGCTAACCCAACTTCACAGGATATAAATGGATCGGCAAATGGAACTTGGTTCACTGCTGCTCTGTATGCGTATGGGGATGCTGCAAACACTTGGGTAAATGCTAACGATTATACTACATTGCTGTCAGCTCGCTCAAATGATTATGCAACCCTACTATCAGCCCGTGCTAATGACTATACAACTCTACTATCAGCTCAGGCTAATGATTATGCAACCCTTCAAACAGCGCAAGCTAACGATTATGCAACCCTACTATCAGCCCGTGCTAACGATTATAACTCATACACTACACTAGTAGGCGAATATAAAGCTAATGACTATGCTACCTACCTAACAGCTCAGGCTAATGACGGAGTAACACTTGCCTCGGCCCGTGCTAACGATTATAACTCATACACTACACTAGTAGGCGAATATAAAGCTAATGACTATAATACATATACTACCCTAGTAGGCGAATATAAAGCTAACGACTACAACACGCTTCTAACAGCTCAGGCTAACGACTATAACACACTGCTATCAGCCCGTGCTAACGACTATGCAACCCTACTATCAGCTCAGGCTAATGATTATGCATTATACTCTAGTATAAGAAGTTTTAATGCGTTTGTGGTTGCAGGACAGAGTGACGTAGTAGCAGACGGGTTTACTGACACTGTAACGCTAGCTGCTGGTAGCGGTGTCACAATAACTACAAATGCCGCTACGGATACTATTACTATAGCTAATATAGGGTCAAGATTGGTATATCTTGCAGATGCAACATCTATAACTGTAAATACAGATACTACTGATATTGCTCAGCAAAATAATACTCAAGCTGTTGGGACACTGACCATAAATGCTCCTACAGGTACTATAACTGACTCAGAAAAGTTCATTCTACGAATACGCAGTACTAATATACAGACATTTTCTTGGAATGGAGTATTTGCCGGCTCTACTGATGGATCCCTACCCACTACTACTAGCGGATCAAGCAAGACAGATTATATGGGTTTTATGTATATGACTGCAGATACTAAATGGCACTTAATAGCTAAGAATTTTGGATTTTAATTGAGGGAACAAGATGATAAAAATAGATTTTGAAATGACTGATGGTACTTATACTTATAGAGATGCTATTCACTTACCAGAAGATCACGTATTGACTAACGAAGAGATTGAATCCATTAAACAAGATAGATTTGATAGATGGATCACCGCTATAACTACTCCAGTTGAGGACATTATACCTGTTGATCCGATTGTAGAGACTGTATAATGGCTGATAGATATTGGGTAGGTGGTACTGGTTCATGGACTACTACAAACACAGCAAACTGGTCTGCTAGTAGTGGTGGCAGTAGTGGTGCGAGCGTTCCCACTGCTACTGATAACGTAATTTTTGATTCAGGCAGCGGGGCAACTGGTTTCACGGTCACTGTAGGTACTGCGGTAGTTTGTCTAGATCTAACGGTAACTAATACTTTAGCTGCTGCTATGATTCTTGCAGGAACATTCGGCATAACAGTATCTGGAAGTTTGTCCTTTCCATTAACTAATTTTTCAACTACTCATTCTGGCAGTATAACATTTAATGCTACTACAGCTAAAACTATTACTACTAATGGCGTAACTCTAGCTAGTGGTTTAATCTTTAATGGTGCCGCTGGTTCATGGGCTATGCAAACAGCTGTAACTACTACAGGTACTACTACTCTAACTACAGGTACTCTTAATCTTAATAGTTTTACTCTTACTTGTAGTACAATGTCGGCAGCTGCTGCTATCGGATTTGGCGCTTCTGGATCTATTGTAGTGACAGGGTCTGGATCTATTTGGTCTAGTACTTCAGCTCTTACTTATACTGGCACATCTAATATCACAATATCAAACAATACTGCAACTGCGTCTTCTGTAGTAACTGGAGCCGCAGCCGAATCAAGAGCTATGAACTTTAATTTTATAAATGGTTCATATGCTCTAACTTTAACAACCGGTAATGGATTTAAAGATATAAATTTTACTGGTTTTACAGGGACTCTTGCTTTAACTACTAGTACTATTACTTGTTATGGAAACCTAACATATAATGGAACTATGACTACTTCTGCAACTACAGGTGGCTTTTATTTTAACTCCCTAACTGCGAGTATAGTTCAAGTAATTAGAACAAATGGGCTTACAGTAAACCACTCTATAACTCTTGTCGGCGGCGGTACAAACACATTACAATTATTTGATAACTTTACTCAGGGTTCTACTAATAACTTTACACTTAGCAACGGCACTTTAGATATAAATTCTAAGACTATGAATGCCGGGGTAATTGTTATAACGGCTTCTCATACAATAATAAATGGGACAATTAGAGGCGTATCTGTTACCCACACAAGTGGGCCACTATCAATAGGCGCAACTTATAATTTATTAACTACTGGAGCCTACACGCTTACTGCTGGAACTATAACCATAAATGATAGCGCAACGTTATCTGTTGGATCTTTTGTGTCTACTAATACGAACACTAGGACGTTAAACTTTGGAACTGGTTCTATCACAACAACAGGTACAGGTACAGTATGGAACGTCACTGGCGTAACCGGATTAACATTTACTGGCACTTCAAATATTATTATATCTAATAATACCGCTACCGCTGTTACAGTAACAAATACTGCATCTGCAACTTCCGCTATGAATTTTAATTTCATAAATGGTACTTATACATTAACACTTACAACGGGTAATAGCTATAGAAATCTTAATTTCACTGGATTTGCGGGTACAGTTGGGTTTGTTGCTACAACCCACACTATGTATGGGAATCTAAATCTAGGGTCGACAGCTACTACCTCAGCTACTGCTGGTACTAGCACCTTAACTTGGAACTCTACTTCTGGTACAAGAACAATAACTTCAAACGGAAGAACTTCAAACTTTGGTATAGCACTTAATGGCGTTGGTCAAACACTACAATTAGCTGATGCATTTGTACAAGGAACTACCCAAACCTTTGCCTATACAAATGGTACTTTTGATTTAGCTACTTACTCTACCTCCGTAGGAGTATTAACTATAACCACTGGTACGCATACTATAACTAACGGAACTCTTAACTGTGCTAACGTAACTCATACGAGTGGCGACTTGACAGTAAGTAGTACCGCTACTGTAGCTTGTACTGGCACCTATACTTTCACAGCTGGAACTATAAACATTGGTAATAGTGCTACTTTATCTACGGGACTATTCAGCTCTGCTAACGCTAATGCTCGATCAATCGCATTCAATACCTCTGGTATATTAGCTATAACTAGCTCAGGCACTGTGTGGAATACCAGTACAGTCACTAGTTTTAGTTACACAGGAACTAGCAATGTTAGACTTACCTATTCAGGTGCTGTAGCGGTTACTATAACTAGCGGTGCTATGAGTGCTGCTCAGGCT
>JAULBY010074426.1:0-31680 GCA_032358315.1 Ophiocytium majus | reverse complement strand
TGTCGCCACTGCTGCTGCTCTGCATTCGTGCTGACTCCTGCTACTGCCACCGTGGCCGCCACCGCTGCTGTCTTTGCCGCTGCTGTTTGCTGTGCAACCCCTTGTGCACACCAGCATCGCCGGCGTCAGTTTTCCATTTGTGAACCTGGCTTCATGGCACAGCTCGGCCACGCCGGTTGGAGGGTACTATGTTCCACTTTTGGTAAGTGCTGTCCTATTTTCCCTGTGTCAGATCAGGGCGCTCGGTTGGCAGAATTGCCGTGAGTGTGCTGGGTCGACTCTGCAGCAGCTTGCCCATGCGTGGCCGTGCACCAGGTTTTGTGGTGTTCACGGGCATGTGCGTTTGTTTCCCTGGCGGCGTAGCATGCCTGCGTGCACCGCAGATGTGCCCATTCACCATCTTGCCTGTTTCCGTTGCTTGCGTGTGCTGTTCGGCAGGTGCCTGCAGCTGTACTCGGACCGGGTATGGGGATGCGACGTTCAGGACTGGGTGGTTTATGCATGGCGCCGTCACATGCGAGACTGGTTTCGGCCTCTGGAGCATGAACGTCTGTTGCGGCTGCTTGCGGCTGACGCAGCAGAACTTGCGGTCAGGCGAGCCCCATTGGACTAAGCAGGGCGCAAGGGCGCAGGTGAGCTGTGCCGGCTGCTCCGTCACATGTGCATGGCTAGCAGCTGGCCGCCTTTCGCGCCCTCTGTCTCGTGCATAATGTAGGGACTCCAGATGGCGGGGTACCATACCACTAGTATATCCTATGGCGTGCCGGCCTGCCCTTTGCGCCCTCCATCGCATGCATTACTGTGCCTGCCATCGCAGGTAGTGTGTGTGGCACCACCATGCAGCCCCACGTGCTTTCACTGATGTGAGCAGTTTGAGCTCGCCCCCGCCCTCATCCCGCACAGTGTAGTGGCTCAATGGCAGCAGCTGCAGCTGCAAAGTGCCGCAACTGACCACACCACACCCTGTCCACGTTTCTTGTGGCTGCAGCAGTGCTGCAGTTGGCGGAGGGTGGCAGGCGCACAGTGTGCACTGGGGGATGGTGCAAGGGTCAAGCGCGCCGTGTGACAGTGCCGGCATGCAGCTGCTGCCGTGGCACCTGTTGAGGGGGGCAGGTGCCAGCAACAGGCGCGACTGACTGGCGGCATGGGCAGCGCGCTGTGCGGCCGGCGGGAGGGGGGGGCGGTGCTGTCACAGCAGCAGGGGTGGGCGGCTGCAGCACCAGCAGCAGTGTCAGCTGTGACGCCACATGGCGGGCGGAGGGAGGGGAGGCACTGCATCACAAGGGGCGGTGGGGCGTGCCGGTGGGCCGCAGCGGTGGCGACACTTGCAGGGGCGGCAGGGGCGGCGACAGGCGCAGTGGGGGCGCGCAGCGTCGGGAGACGGCGGGTGGGCATGGAGCGTTGTGGCTCGTGCTCAGCGGTAGGTGCGGATGTGTGTGCAAAACGGCGGGAGGAAGGGGCGCAGCAGCAGTGCGGCGGGAGGGCGCGTGGCATAGCACTGTTGTTGCAAGTGGGCGGTGGTATGGGAGGGGGGCGCGGCGTTAGGCTGTTGTGGCAGCGTGTCGCTGTGGCGGTGGTGGCAGTGGGGGCTGGAGCGGTGAGGACTCGGAGCGGAGAAGCAAGTTGCTTCTCAGCACTGGCTTAATAGCGTGGCGCCATGTGCATATCAAGTACCGTACACAGTGTACAAGTGTATGTGTGCATACATGGTGGTTCCGAGAAGCAAGTTGCTTCTGAGGGCAGGCCTATGAAAGAAAAGAGTGTTGCAGGTTTTGTCATGACATGCTGAAGCACGTGCTTCCGTGTCCAAGCAGCTGCTGCCCTGCTGCTGTTGCCGCTGCGGCTACTTCTCCTCCTGCTGCTGCTGCAGATGGTCTGAGCGAGCACTGCAATGATGGCCTCACAAAACTTGAAGTTGTCATAAAAACTTCAATTTGTTATACTTGAAGTATCTGCAAGATGGCACATACTTGAAGTAGGTTATGAACAAATCCTGGAGGCCTTGTTGCTGAGCAAGCGCAGTCGGCACTGTGACAGATATTGCAAGCGCTATCGTGCGAGTTTCCAGGCTAAATAAAGCCTTGGCTTTCCGAAATGACCTGTGTGACGCAGCATTTGTTGAGCCCTGTGGTGGTGGCGAGGCAGAGGGTGCTGCCACTCCGGAAGCTTCTATTTAAAGTCAGACGACGCGCGCGTGCGCACATGCCACGTGGACTGTGCAGCATCGACTGATCCGGGTGATATTTGGTTGGCGCTGAAAGGCTGTGGGACTCGAGCTCAGATCTCTGCCAAAGCTGACAGAGACTTTGCACGCTGCTGGCGACACCTGCTGCACTACGACCGACCTGGCGAAATGAGCGGCTACCTGGCGCTGCTGCTTCTGGCCTGCCTGGCTCCCGCGGCCACAGGCTTCTCACTAGGCATGGCAGCCGTCAGGCCTGCAGCAACAGCGACGTCGCATCATCAGCAAGCTGTGACCAAGTCACGACGACAGGTTCTGCAGACAGCACTGACGGGGGCGGCGGCGTGCCTGGTGGCGCCAGCTGCGGCGCTGGCGAAGCCCGACTGCATGCAGGACTGCATGAGGAACTGCATCAGGGTGGCGCCTGGATCGAAGGGTGAGTTGCGTGTGCATGTTGAACCCCAAGCCAAGTGACTCATGTTTCTGGTGTACTGTAGCAGCAGAGCATGCGTGTGTGGGCATGCACGTCAGCAGCAGCAGCGCAGCGAAGCTTTCTGCAAGCGCAGGCCACCATCCCGCCTATGCCAGCTGCAACAGCAGCGGCGGAGTGCCCGTTGCCGTACTCTGCTGGTGCGGTGCAGTACGCAAGCCCTGCCCGCGCGCCATTAGCACAGTACTGTACCAGTGACAAATGCGTTCATGTGCGCTGTACTTAATATGTGTACATGTATACATACGTGTGTCACTTTCACAGATTACTGCCAGGACCAGTGCACGGACTACTGCGCGCAGGAGGACCGGCAGGACGGGCTCAGCGGCAGCGTTGGCGACGAGGCGGGGGAGGTGAGAGACACGCACGTGTGGACAAACTTCAACTCTGTGCTACAAACTTCAACTGCCGCACAGAGTTCAAGTATCTCTCTTGATGCAGTGGACCAACATATTGGCCAACTCGGCAACCCATCACCACTGGGAATCACGCCATGTACTACCCCATCATGTACTTCGTGTACGTCCCCCCGCAGGTATAACACCCCGCACTGTAGGTGTTTGAGGGCTGATGTCTGCAGCGCCGGCCGGGGTTCCCTGTCTTTAAACACAGGCTGCAAGGTTGCATTCCCGGTATACGGTTCCTGGTGCCACCATATTTTTGCCGCCGGTGATATTTGGGGAGGGCATTTTTGTGGGGAATTAACGGCACTCACCGGCCTCTGGTTGCCTTGCCACTCACGCGCACGCTTGCACTGGCATGAGGGGCAGCAACCGCCCGGCCCAGAATATACAAGCCTAACTGGTCACCTTAAACAATACTTGCAGCAGTATATATAAGCTTAGCCGGTCGCTGGTTGGCGCGTAGGGCAGGTGTGTGCGAGTGATCGACACACCCGCGCCCCCTGCACACCACAGCTATTTATGTGACATTTATTTATGAAAGTGCAAGTAAAGTTACCTACGGCACATGCTGCCTGGTGCCCACTGCTGAGCACTTGCAGCGCGCGCCAACGCGACTCACGCACCCCATCCATATGGCTGTCTTCGAACAATGCTATCGCACCGCAGCACAGATGCAGGCCGTGTGTGGTGGCTGAGGAGGGGAGGGTTGCCCCCGTGGGGTGATGTCCGCAGCACCCCCTCATCGAATAATCATATGTAGTGCCACCATGTTGCACAGATGTGTATGCTGGTAAATACTTCAGAAGTACTCTGTGCGGTATTCATATTTGATACTACTTCAGTACACATACTTTCGAAGCATGTCGAGTTTGCGCAGTTGTCTGTTTGTGTTCACAAACAAAACAAAACAAAACAAAAATTTGAAAACAAACCAAATAAATCAGGAAAGTTTGTTTTCAATTCAAACCGTTGTGCCTTGTGACCTGTGCAGGTCGGGTGGGCGAGCGGCTGGACGGGCGGCGCCACGGTGACCTACGGCAACGACAAGCCCCCAGACTCGCCGCTGCCGGGCCCCCTGAAAGAACTCGTCACGCCCAAGAAAACACAGTAGAGCGTGGAACATAGAACACGAGGGAGCAGACCATGGGGGGGGGCAGAGGCTACAGAGTCGGGCCAGGCTTGAAATGCCCATCCGACTTGATTTCTTTTTCGTTCGCTTTGGTTTAATGGTAGCGTGCAGTAGTCTCGTGTGTGGTGGGGCGGCGGTCCCATCGAGTTAGCCATATACTTGGGGTATACACACACAGACTGCGCTGCGGTGCGGTTACAGGAGGGTCGTCACATGGAGCTGGGAGTGAGACTGCGCGCCTTTTCACTGCACGAGGCACCCGTGGTTCGGGCTTGGCTTGCCGAGAAACGCCTGGAGGGGCCTGCGCATGCCCCGGGAAGCCGCAATCACACAGCTAGTACATCCACACAAGTCAATATCACAGGCCGCGCACACCGCAAGAAGTGGGAGGGCATGAAGTGGCATATGTTGGTGCTGGGTGCTGCTGCTGCTGTGTTTGGCTGCGCCGAGCAATGTGCATGCCCCTCTCGCCGCTTGTGAAGCCATTCCATGTCAAATTATGTGGGGAGAAGAGCTATACTCGGAACTGCCCACACAGACTTAAGACAAGAAATGAAATCGAACACTAATAAAAAAGCGAAACCTCAACCACATGAAACCTAAGAAATCCCTACACGGTTGCTAGTCTGTGTGGGCAGTCTGAAGAGCTTAGGAAAGGTTGGGTGAGCACAGATACCCAGGTATCTACCTGCCATGGCTGGGGCATAATGCCAGGCCACATCACTTTTGCACCTGCTCAACACACCACCAAATAACACCCACCCTACACGCGCCAGTCAGTCGCAGTGAGGGGCCGTGTGGCGGCGGTAGCGCTGCACTATCGGAGCGCAAGGGACGGGCATCCGTGCTGCACACACTCATGTACCACTGCGGCACACCCGGCAACAGAGCCGCCGCCATAGTCACACTGTGAGTGTCGCGTGCTGCAGTGCGCATGCACCGGAGGGCCCACAGGACACCGGTCACACACACCAGCGGCATGGAAACATGAGGCACAGACTGCTGTCGTGGAAATGTATGCTGCATTACCAGCGCGATTAGCACTGTCAAATACAAGACACGCACCACCGCCAGCATTGCCGCCAACGGTGTGGTCCAGCGCCTCCGTCAGGTGTGATGTACACACAAAATGTACGCGCTAGCACAGCATTTCCGCGCTCCCGCACACTCACGCCACGCCGCGCCACGTGCGTGCGCCAGCTCCAAGGGCGCGCACAGCCTCCGAACCCCCCTACAGTGCCCGTCACGGCCGCAGCACAACACACAACGACCACTCACCACGCCAAGCACAAACGCAGGGGCATCCGCTCCAGAACTCGGCGACACTGCGTGCCTGCCCGCCTGCTGTTGCTGCCGCTGCCGCCCCCTACCGCCCCCCCGCGTCTGAGCCCCCCGCAGTAGGCCCAGCAGGGTGGGCAGCAGGCCGTGGCTGCGCACCAGGGTGCGGGTGTCGGGCTTCTTTACGGAGCGCGCCACGGCCAGCGCGCTGGTGCGAGCCACCTCCTGGTCCAGGGAGGCCGCTCCGTCGACCAGGTACATGAGGCCGTCGAGGTCGCTGAGTGACTTGCCGCTGGCGGCCAGGTCGGTTGCAGCTGACACGTGCGGGCGGGGGCACCAGGGGTTGGTGGCGACGGTCAGCCTGCTGATGCGCCCCCTGCTGCCCCCTCTGCCTCTACTGCCGCCGCCACCGCCATCGTCGCTGTCGTCTGAGGCGGCACCACCCTCCAGCGGCCGCTTGCAGATGGTGAGCAGGGGCAGCAGTGAACGAGCGAGGCTTCGTGTGCTCGCCTGGGAGTCCTCGCCCTCGGCCTCTGGGTCTTCATCCTCCTCTTCCCAGCGCACGCCTCCTCCGCAGCGGTAGGTGCGTGGGCCAGCCTCGTTGTTGTCATCCATGGCTGCTGCTGTGCCTGTTGGCGCCCAGGCGCACCTCCTCCCGCAGCTGCCCTGCCGCCGCCGTCACCGATGCAGGCAAGCTTCACAATTTGAATTTGTTGCTCTTTGGAGTTGACCAAGATGCCCGCGGCCGCCGGCCATAAAAGTGTTAGGCAGCGAGTGGGGCCCGATGCCAACCAGCGCCTTACTCCGGCGGTGCCATCGGGTGGGTAGCGGTCATCGCACGGCGCCACAGCCCCCGCACACACACACACACTGCTCTGCAGAGAGTTGGGAAGCGCGCGGGAAGAAAAATGGGGGAAAACAGACAAATTTGAAATCTGGTCCACTTTCGATTCAGCCAACTTTTGAGGACATATAAATTTGGATGCCGGGAGAGACTTCACCCACACTGGCGCTGGCGGCGACGGCGCTGAACCTTCGTATCGACAGCCTACGGCTTCATGACGACTTGCTGGCCTCAGGCTACCGATGACAGGGGCCAGCCGCCGCCGCCACCCGGCACCGCGCCGCGCCGGTACAATTACAGGTGAGCTTGCTGGTGGTGTCGTCTTTCTCCCCCTCCCCCCATCAGCACAAGCAACTGCGCGCTGCCGTCCACAGCCGGGGGCCGCCAGGAAGCTGCGAGAGGAGCTTTGCTACGGAGGGACGGCAGCTCGGGGGCGGCAGCGCACCCAAGACTGGAGCTAACCGTTTCAGCGTTGCGACGGTCGTTCCAGGGGCACAAGGCGCACACAGAGAGAACAGCCTGGTGGGGCGTGCACGTTAGGCCGGCCCCTGTTCCCCTCTGCGCCTTGCGCACACGCCCTCGCCTAGCCCCTCTCTGCTTCTGGGCCTTGCGCCATGCCGCTGGGACAGGCTGCCATGGTGCGAGACGAGCAGGGGCCCAAAGCCCAGCAGTGGGCTGCCTCAATCGTCAACGCGCAACTGGGCCCGCCTCTCGCAGCCCGCAGGCGGCGCTGCTGTGGTGGCGAGCGCTGGCCGACTTACGCGGCACGCAGCTCCGCATAGCCGACGCGCTACTCATACTGCTCGCAGGCGCACAGCTTCGGCGCTTGTTGGGAGGGCAGGCGCTGTGTCGTTGCTTCAAGGCTTCACCCGCATGTGGCCTAAGGGCAGACGCTGTGTCGTTGCCTCAACAGCTGGTGCCGCCGCTGCCGACCGCTGCTCCTGCTGCTGCTAACCGCTGCTTCTCCTACCGCTGCTGCTGGTGCTTGTCTGCCTCGCACGCTGCTGCTGCGCGCAGGCGCCCTTCACGCCACGCCAGCAGCAACACCAGCAGGTTCGGCGGCAGCAGAGGCGGCAGCAGGAGCAGCAGCACCAGCACCAGCAGTGATAGAAGACCAGTGGCAGGTCAACCGCCCCTCCGCCTGATGCAATGCAGCCCCGGCCTACGCCTCTGCTTCTGCAGCGCTGGCTTGCCGCATCTCACGCTGATGGCAGGCATCTGTTATCGCCCTCCTGCACGTGGTCTCACCACCTTGAAGTTATGGTGTTGAAGTTGTAGCAGTGGTGCGGCACTGTAGCTTGTGGCCACATGGTCGCAGCGATGCCAGTCGCCTGCCTGCACACTGCGCCGCCGGACAGGCACTCTGTGCAGTCAGCTTCAGCCCCCAGGCCTTCCTACCAGAGTACAATAACATGCCCAACTACTTCTACAGCCCTACGCTGACGGCACCTCAGGCGTGCCTGCTTGTGGCACCTCTTGTCGATGACCGTGCCCAGCGGTGAGGTCTACAGTCTGTACGGGGCCGACCATGTTCTTCGCTTCATGCAGGCCTGCATGGCTTGGGCTCGTGCTCGCGCACAAGTGCGAATGTATGAAAATACTTGAAGTGCGTGGTAGTAGAAGGACCGGTCTCCCTTCGTCATACCACTGGCAGCCATGTGACCCCGCCGTACGTTCCCGCCGGAAGTTCCTGGTATGCCGTCGTGGCTGTGCGCAACTTGCTCAACACCGGTGGAGTGCTGAGCAGTTTTGCAATTTTCTTGGTGCATATTTGAAGGTACTACAGTGCTGCACCATGTACGTTGCGCGTCCGCCGTGCTCTGCACAAACTGAAACGGCACCCACGCGTCTCCCAGCGTTAAAGCAAAATTGTGTGCCCCACGCTTGTGTGCCTGCCGCTGCCGCTGCTGCCGCTCCTGCTGTTGCGGCCGCTGCTGCTGCTGCCGCTCCTGCTGTTGCGGCCGCTCCTGCGGTTGCCGTCGCTGCCGCTGCCGCTGCTGCCGCTGAGCAGGTTAATACGCGCCTGCCAAGCTCATGCGTGCGCGCACATGACCCGCCGTTCCATGGACGGCCTGTGACAGGAGGGGGGCATGCATCGTTGGCGCCCGCTCTCCCCCTTGGCCTCTGCACCCTGGTGGCCGCTTGAACCATGGTGAGCACTGTTCTGCACGGTGGTCACACAGGCACCCGTGGGCGGGGCGGCAGCTGGCGTCAGCTGCCGTGTGCGATGGGGTACTGTTGCCTGCCGCATTCTGCTACATGAGCATATGCGTTGCCAGACAAGTAGGGAAGGTGCCTGGTACTGTGAATGTGCAGGGTCTGCAACGGGCACGCGTGCCGTGTGGTGTGCAGGGGCTGATTTACCGTGCTGTGCTTGTCAAGGCCAGCACGGCGCCGGCAACACACGCGCAAGTATACCGGTGCTGTGTGTTGAGTGGCAGTGGAGGAAGGCACAGCTGATGGAGCACCAGCGGAAAGCAGCGTGTACATCACTCGCGGCGCGTCACTGCTGACTGCCAGTGCTGCTGAGATGCTGCGGCCGCAACTGATTTCCTCTGTGCCACTGCTGCCGCTGTTGGGGCTGTCACCGCCGCCGCTGGTGCCGCCGCCGCTGCTGTTACGACTGCCGCCGCTGGTGCTGCTGCCGCCGCTGCTGCTGCCGCCGCCGCTACGTCCGCTGCCGTCACTACGTCCACCACTGCTGCCGACGCCGTCGCTGCTGCCGACCAGTCTGGGGGGCTGCCTACTGACCGACATGTCTGCACTCTCCTTTCTGCACAGGTGCCCTCCCAGCGGCGGTGGTTGCGGCCCATCATGAACCGTTGATTCATGATGCTCAAGCCCGTCTACCAGTGGGTGGACCACCTCTTCATGTGTGGGACAGGGGTGCAGCGCAGCTAGAGTCCATGAGTTGTGCACCAGCCGTATCGGTGAGTGAGTGAGCTGTGAGTTGTGAGCTGTGAGTTGTGAGCTGTGCACGACCTGCAGCAGAGTGCGCGGGCGAACGAGTTTTGCGAGTTGTGGCTTGGGCTGAAACAGAGTGAGCTACCAGCTCGCCACATGGTTCCATACAAATGATGGTCAAAACGCTTGGACCCACGCGCGAAACCTTGGGCTGAGAGGTTGTGTGTTGCGTAGCCTGCAGCGGAGAAGCAGCGCTGGCAAGGGAGAGTGAGCGGCGTGCCTTGGCAGCAGTATGCCACTGCTGCAGGCCACACCCCCGCGTGTCTGACACGTGCTCAGTGATGGGTCACGGCGTATAACGTATTTTATACTTTATACAAAATACGGCGTATTCCTACATATTTCTATGCCCAAAAACGCGGCGATATACGGCGTATTTGCCGTATTTATAAACACTTTCATCTGCATACGTTATACCGCGTATTTACATACGTTATACGGCGCATAATGCAAAAATTATACGCTGTGCCCCATTACTACACATGCTGTCTCCCAGCAGCAGCGCGAGTTCGTGCATGTCAGCAGGAGCGAAATCACAATTGGGCTCGGCGCAAGTTATAATTGGGGAAATCAAAAACCAAACAAACCGAAGTACAACAAGTTTACCTGAGACAGATTTGAGTCAAGCCAATCAAGATTTTGCACAACAGTTGAAACATGAATCTATGATATCTGTCGGTCTAAAAAAAAAGACAGCAAAAATTCTTGCGCGCTTTGCACACACGGCCGGCCATTGCATCGCCGCCACGCACACTGGTTTACGCTGCCGATGTCGCGGGAATGGTGGTGCAATTGCAGAGAGGGGGCAGCATGTCTTGCAACTGGCATCTCCACACGGCAGGCAGCAAGCAAGAGGCATGTGGCAGACAGCGGACAAGTCGCACGGGAAACACTCGCAGATGCTGCTGCTGCATTTGACGGCGTCACATGCAGCTGCAGCTCCTTCAAGTGTGTCCCGCACCTGTTGCCCGTTGTCCGCCTTGTGGAGAGGCTGCCCTTGTCACCCGTGCGCATGGGCCTGCACACTTGGGTCTCGTTTTTCCAGCAGCCGCTTTCCGCACCCAGCGGGCATGAGGTAGGGACTCCAGACGGCTGTATATCATACGTTGGGCCGTAACAAATCACACGTACCGGTATTGCATATGAAAACTCAATCTAGGAGCGATAAACTCTAGGTCTCCTCACCGGTAGGGGCCGTCGCCCATATGTGTGCCCCCCCCCCCCCCCCCCCCCCCCCCCCCCCATATGACTGATGTCTTGGGTGTGAATTCGGCTGTTGAGTGCGGTGTTTCCCATGCTGACCAGCGATATATGTATACTGCATGGACTGCCGGGTTTCTACAACTGACATCGCATCCCTGCCAACCTCAGTAGTGACACCGCGCCCTCTGTTTGGCAAGCCGGGTCTATGCAAGCTGCGTTTGACGGTGTCAAACACAGCCGCAGCTGCTTCACATGTGCCCCACACCTCTTGGCCGTTGCCCGCCGTGTGGAGAGGCTGCCCCTTGTGGTCAGTGTACATGCACGTGCCCAGTTCGGTCTTATCTCACGAAAGGCTGTACTCCGTGCCCAGATTGCGTATTTATCTGTATAACCACACACATGCTCCATATTTTTGGCGCACCCTCCGTGTGGTGGATGTCTGAGGTGCGAGGTGGGCCGTTGAGTGTGGCGTGGCATCCCCTTCGAATTAGGATCTGTATGCACATGTGTGTACTCTATACTTCGTATAAACATATAGAGGTGTACATAAAACATCATTACTAAAACACTTAACTCAAACCTTGCCACACTCAGTACTGACACAGCGCCTGGGTCTCTTTGGCAAGCCGAGCCCATGCAAGGCGGCGACTGTAGCTTTTGACACGTCGAGCCGTCACAGCGCTACTGCATTGCACAAGTGCCACTTGCGGCGGCTCCTCTGCAAGCGTGCTTTTACTGTTGTTTCTTATGTGCATCGTATCCTAGTAGCTTTTACTGGTGCGCACATGACCGTGTGGACCGATGTTCGATTTTCACGTCCGGGCCCTGGCGGCATGACAGGCGTAATTTTGCGATGGGCTGTACACCGTGGCCATGTGTGTATTGCGCTGGCGGCAGAAGCTGTCAGTTGTTCTCCAGCACAGCATATCCGACCTGGTCATTGCGAACTGCCCTCCCCCCTCCCGGCGGAGACACATGGCGCAGCGCCCGACCTCAACGCGTACAAGCACGCCTCGCTGCTGAGCGCACCCCACCCGGCCGACTGAATACCTGTAGTTTGTATCGGTGCCCACATGCCCTCAGGTTCCATGACCAATATATATTTCTTGAAGTACTTCAGAAGTATATAAAACCGGTCCACAAACTTCAACTGAAGACAGCAATGACTCAGCCGGGCGGGGAGCGCCAGCAACCTTGGTTCCTGGTGCCCACTAGTCGGCACGTGAACTGCAACGTATTGGCTGGTTGCATCCATGCGGCAGCAGCAGCAGCAGCATGCTCTCGGTCCAAAGCACAGCGATGCTGGCAGACACAGGTGACATCTGCATGGTGCAGGCATGCGGTGATGCACCTTGCACGGAGTGCGTAGCCGCTGCAAGTGGCATCTTGCCCAGGGTTTTTGAGGGCAGTGGCCGTGATACACTCACACCGCGGATGTACTGGAAATCGGAGCAGAGCATGCCTCACCAAGGGCCTAACGCCTCGGGAAGTGGCACTGGAAAGCCACCAGCGACCTGACCAGTGTAAGGCAGGGCAGAAACTGGTCCTTCTACCACACCTACTGTGTGCACTCTTTCCTCATGCCTCCCGGTTGCCTCCACAGCCTGCAGTGCACCGGAAACGCGCGACACCGAGGCCGGCATGCCGGACACCGGCAGGACATGAGCCAGTACGCCCCAAGTGCCTGCCAAAGATGAGTGCCTTTCACCCGATTTTGATTTCCCTCTCTGCTTGCAACCTACACACAACTACTTCACGGCTGTACCAAGCTGGCAGTGGAATCGGCCATATGCGGCCCGCTGCCAGTGCCAACCATTGCCACACACGCACCTTCAATACTTCCTGAAGTACTTCGAAGCACATCCGCATTGGGGCACACGGCCTCACGACCACATACTACTGTAGTACAGCCTGCGGGCACCCGCTAGCCCTCTTCTCGGTCCGTACACGTGTACATACTTTGTTGTGCATTGGATTCGTGTCATGGCCGCCAGTGAGCGGGCTGGCATGCATGTGTCATGGGCTCTTGCACGCCCCCAAGTGCAAATAAATAAAACTACTGTAGTACTTCAAGTATTTATAAGCCATACGTCATTCGGTCCAAGAAAGCTGGCAATGGGGTGCGCCACGTGCGGCCCTGCGCAAGGGGCTTAATGTGTTGCCGCTGACCACATTTCTCGAAACCTGCACAAGTACTTCATGGCGCTACCAAACTGGCAGTGGGAACGGCCATGTACTGCCCTCTGCCAGCGCCTAAGTGGGCTCACAGCCTCACTACCGCTCATCTATAAAACCATACAACACCAGTCATGGCGATGGGGTGCGCCATGTGCGGCCCCTATGCACGTGGCGTACACAGGTACTTCATGGCATATCAAGCTGGCAGTGGGAACGGCCACGTGCTGCCCTCTGCAGCGCCGTATTGGGGCTCACAGCCTCACTGCCGCTTATAAAACAATACAAAAAACAGGTCATAGAAAGCTGGCAATGGGGTGCGCCATGTGCGACCCCGTGCAGGAGGCTTAGTTGTTGCCGCTGAACATGGGTATTCAAAGCTGCACAAGTACTTCATGCCTTTGCCAAACTGGCAGTGGGAACGGGCCATGTGCTGCCCTCTGCCAGCAACTAATTGGAGCTCACTACCACTCATTTATAAAACAGTATGACGCCCAGTCATAGTAAGCTGGCAATGGGGTGCCCCATGTGCGGCCCCGTGCAGAGGCTTAGTGTGTTGCCGATGAACCCGGTTCTGCACAAGTACTTCATGCCTTTACCAAACCGTAAGTGGGAACGGGCCATGTGCTGCCCTCGGCCAGTGCCTCACTGGAGCTCACAGCCTCACCACCGCTCACTTATAAGACACACGACAACCATCCACAGAAAGCTGGCAATGGGGTGCGCCATGTGCGGCCCCATGCAGGAAGCTTAGTGTGTTGCCACTGAACACGGTTCTTGTAACCTGCAAAAGTACTTCATGTCTTTACCAAACTGGCAGTGGGAACGGGCCATGTGCTGCCCTCTGCCAGCGACTAATTGGAGCTCACAGCCTCACTACCGCTCATTTGTAAACATGTAAACACCAGTCATAGAAAGCTGGCAATGGAGTGCGCCATGTGCGGCCCCATGCAGGAAGCGTAGCCACTGAACACGGTTCTTCAAAGCTGCACAAGTACTTCATGCCTTCACCAAACTGGCAGTGGTAACGGGCCATGTGCTGCCCTTTGCCAGCGCCTAATTGGAGCTTACAGCCTCACTACCGCTCACTTTTAAGACCATACGACAACCATTCATAGAAAGCTGGCAAGGGGGTGCGCCATGTGCGGCCCCGTGCAGGAGGCTTAGTTTGTTGCCCCTGAACACAGTTCTTGTAACCTGCACAAGTACTTCATGCCTTCACCAAACTGGCAGTGGGAACGGGCCATGTGCCCTCTGCCAGCGCCTAAGTGGAGCTCACTACCGCTCATTTATAAAACCGTATGACAACCATTCATAGAAAGCTGACAATGGAGTGCGCCATGTGCGGCCCCACGCAGGAAGCTTAGTGTGTTGCTGCTGAACACGGTTCTTGAAAACTGCACAAGTACTTCATGCCTTTACCAAACTGGCAGTGGGAACGGGCCATGTGCTGCCCTCTGCCAGCGCCTAATTGGAGCTCACAGCCTCACTTTTGCTCACTTATGAACTATACAACAACCATTCATAGAAAGCTGGCAATGGGGTGCGCCATGTGCAGCGCCGTGCAGGAGGCTTAATGTGTTGCCCCTGAACACAGTTCTTGTAACCTGCACAAGTACTTTAAGGGGTTTGGGGGGCAGGTGCACCCAGGTGCCAGCCGCCCAAGTCATGTGCCATGTCCACACCACCAAGCGCGTTCGCTGGCCCACCAACCAGACGGTGCAAGCTCAACTGTCAAGGGAAGTGCTGCTACCTTGCTGCTGCCTCTGGCGTTGCTGGTGGGAAAACCATGCTGCGCTATGCGTCAGTGCATACTGCTAGTGTCAGTGCATACTGCTGGTGTCAGTGACACAAAGTCTAAGCACTTAAGTACACACAGACTAGCCCCAGTCCTTCCTTTGAGACTCCACCTGCTTGTGCCCCCCGGTCTCGGCAACCCGACCGGGTAATACGGAGCGGCTGCTTTCTTGCAACTATTCCAGCGTCTCCCAAGCGCCGCCGCCACACCCAGTGGGCATCCTCCTTTCATAATCAGTAATAGCTTCAGGTACTTATTGCTTCCTATGGCGGGCCGGCCTGCCCACTCGGACGCCCCGCTCGCCTCTCGTTGTGGTCCGGTGGTGGTAGCCCCCCCCGTGAGTGGTGTGTGCTGCAAAGTGTGCTCAGGCAAGCCCCCACAGTGTGCCAAGCAATAGAGAAGAACCTCATCTGGGGGGGGGGGGCGTAGTGGCGGAAGCGGTGGCAGCAGGGTGGGAGCATGGCGCGGCGTGGCGGTGCAGCAGCAGCGAGGGTGCACGCACAGGCGAGCAGGCAAGCACATCATGGGGTGAACCCCGTGGGTGGCTGCAAGCTGCTGTGGTGGCCTGTATGTGTGCAAGTCAGACACAGCGGTGGCTGTGACACCACCGCATTGGCATATCAGGTCGTGAGCATGTGCTGCCATTTTGTCTGTCCATGTCACAGTTTTGATGGTGTGGCGCATTCATGGCGCTGGTTGTTGCCAGCCTGTGGCATAAACTGACGTTTCAAAGTTTGGCGCGTAGACCACTTGGTGCACCAACAAACATACCTCAGTAGCTAGGCAGAACATTGGGTACTGTAGTGGGAGATGGCATACCGGTGGGACCCCCATTTGGAGGAGGCGGCGGCAGCTTGGCGCATAGGACACCCAGTTTGCGATGAACCTCAGTAGGTAGCGAGTAGCGGTGCTGTTATTATGTGCAGTGCAGCGTACAACACTGCCAAATGGCTCATAACTTGTAGCACTTACCAGCATGTGTGGCAGCTTGGCGCACAGCACACCTGGTTGAAACAGTATACTAGTTGGTGAAGTGGTGCTAGAGCTAGGCGCAGAGCTGGAGAGCACGGCGGCGGCGGCGGAGGCGGCGGCGGCCACAGCTGGAGGTGCAGCGGGAGGCGGCAGCGGTGGAGTGTGCGGTGGTGGTGCGTGTGGTGGGTGTGCGGCAGCGGCGGCGGCGACGGCGGCGGTGGCGGGCGAGCGAGGGCATGGAGCTGAATGGTCACTGAGCACGCAGCTCTTGACGCTGCTGGTTTGCGGCGATGGCGGCGGCGGCGACGGAGCTGGTGCACACGGTGGTGCAGAAGGTGCGCGATTTCCTTTTGGGAAGGGGGGAGGGAGGGGGGGGGGACGTGAAATTGTTTACCGCCGAAGGCTTGTAGCCACAGATGCACCAGCAGCTGCAGCAGCTACAGCGGCAGGTACTGATGCATCAACGTACTCATGGCTGATATACACACGTGTGAACATAGGTGCGCACGTGTGGAGGATGAAACGGCGAGTGTGCTTTGCAACTTGAAGGAGGGAAATGACAGTTGTGTGAGCAGCTGGCTGCTGCTGGCCACAATTCTCTCACACAGATGAGCGCTGGCGACCTGAAGAACAGCAGGCGGCCACGCCCCCCCCAGTAGTAGGTTAGCCTCCTGGGGCCCAGCTGTGGCCGGCCTCACCGCCTGCTGCGGTGAGGTCTGGCGTGTGCCCTTCGCTGACAGGTTACCGAAGCTCAGGGCACACTCCAACACCCTGGCACACTGGTGACGACCAGTGCCAAGTGTGGCCTGGTGGCAAGGCATTATGCCCTCTGGAGTAGGTGCGGCTTCACCACTGCGCCTTCATACCCCTGCCGCGCCCGCTGTTCAACGGTCAGCAGTGTCTCTACCGCCTGCTGCAGTGGTGCCTGGGAGCTAGTTGGTGGCATGACACTCCGCTCATGGCCCAGGTACTACTGCACCGCAGCGGTGAGTGCCATAAGCGCGTGTGATGCTCTCGGACCGTAGGTGAGTCAGGTAGGTGGGCCTGGGCCGCCAGGTAGCTAGCTGCCTGGCCCGGTCCCCCTGTAGTGAAAAAGGCAGCGGGGTGTTCCAGCTTCTGCTGGCACAGGTCTGTGCCTTCTGTGTCGCAGTGGGGGGCTGGTGTTCAATACAGGCGAACGCACGGTGCCGTCTTCTTGCCATCGACCCGCACTTTGATGGCTGCGCGATTCAATGCAGCAAAAATCGCGGGAGGGCATTTATCCCTTGCTGGCTGGTGGGGGTATACCAGGGGGTAAGTGGGGTTTCCTCCCCTACTGACCTGTAACTTTACTCACCCCTTGGTATACAACATGACCCCACCATATCCTGAGCCATTCCCTACACGTCCGAGAGCAGCACCAACACGCGCACTTGGTGACCCCATGGGTAGCACTGCCCAGGGGTAGACCCACATGCCATGGCTTTTGTCATGCTCTGTGTGGGATCGCCTCTGCTCATGCAGTGGGCATCCTCACGGCTCTGACCACTGGTGTGTTTTAAGAACTGGGGTGTTGAGTAAACTGAATGGCTCCACAACAGCAGCCGCTCCTCTTCCCTGCAGTGTCTTGGTGTTTCGTGTTTTATAATCAATAGTAGCTAAAGGTACTTATAGCTGAGGTTGCGCCACCCAGGGGTAGACCCGCATACCATGGCTTTCGTCATGCTGTGTGTGGAATCGCCTCAGCTCATGCAGTGGGCATCCTCACGGCTCTGGCCACTGGTGTGTTTTAAAAACGGGTGTTGAGTGCAGTGTGACGTTTCGTGTATCATAATCAGTACTGGCAGTAGCTTCAGGTTAGAGGGTGGGTTTAGGTTCGGTTAGTTCGGTTCGGTACTTTCACCAGCCGAGGCCGAACGAACCCCCGAACTTCTCCGAACCCCAACCGAACCGAGCCGGACCAAACCAAACTCTCACCGAACCGTATCAACTCTGCCCACCCACGGGCTGCTGAGCTGCGTCACGTGCAGTGCTGCTTGGCAGTGCTTGCCTGTGTGGTGGTTGGGCTCACTAGACGCTGTTCGGGAGCATTACCCGATGTCGACAGCCAAGTGGCACAGTGCTCTTTTGCCCAAGCATAACAGTTGGGGGGCAATGGGTTCAAATCCTGTGAAGAGCAGCGTGAAGAGCGAATTTTTCACGGATTTGAGTGAACCGGTGGCACCATCTCCCAATGCGCCGAAGGTGGCGTATGAGCTCAGCGCGCGGGTCTGCCAACGCGCCGAGGGGGCGTATGTGTGGTATGACTGGCCGCGAGACGCTGGCTCAGTCATGGAGGGGAGACTGTGGTGGTTGGGCGCACTTAGACGCTGTTCAAGCATAACACCTGCCACCAGGTGCATAGTAGTGGGCTGGTAACATCACAAGCAGTGCTTGCACAGTTCGCGGGAGATACCGGTGCCGCCTCAACCGTTATTTGATGAATTGGCGGGAGGTGGCTGGCTGACCACTGATGGCGTGATGGCTATGCCACCCCACCCAACAACAAGTCCACCCCAAGGTTCGAACGTTCTTTGGGCGAAGATTCGCCGGGTTCTAGGAACGTGCCGCACGGGCCGCAGCAGCAGCACAAGCTCACAAGCAGCCCCGTGCCTATGCCGCTGCTGCATTACACGTCCGGCTGAGGGCGAGCGGGAACCGCATCTTCATGATGCTGGCAGTGGATCCCTGACGGCAGGCCCCCGGGCCGGCCCTCGGCTCTGAGCTACATGGTGTCGTGACACTTTTTAGTGTGATCAGCCTCGGCTGCTGCCGCTGGTGCTCCGCAGGCTGCCGCTGCTGCTGGAGCAGCGGCTGGCCAATATCACCGGTCGATGATGTGGAGAAGTGTACCGTGTCATCCCAGTGCTGCGCGCTGCTTTGCGTATGGGAGTAGTCGTTCCGTAGGCGTGATGGGGAACCAACGGTGCGTGCAACTGAACGCAGGGCAAACCTGGGGCCCCTTTCCTGCAGCACTGGGCAGTACCCATGTTACCATGTAGCTACTATAGTGTGTACAGCCAAGTCTAGTACGGTTATAGTGCCCGTTAACACACGAGCACGAGCAAATCTAGCTGGGTTCGGCCCGGGTTCGGCTGGGTTCGACTGGGTTTGGTTCGGTCACGTGCGGTTCGGGCAGAGTTCGGTAGGGTTCGGCGGCCCTGGCCGAACGAACTTCGGGCTGGGTTTGTTTGGGGTTGGGTTTGGTGCCGAACTTACTGTCTACTGCAGGTACTTATAGCTGATCAGTGCCACCCAGGGGTAGACCCGCATACCATGGCTTTTGTCATGCTGTGTGGGACCGCCTCAGCTCATGCAGTGGGCATCCTCACGACCCTGGCCACTGGTCTGTTTTAAAAACGGGTGTTGTGTGCAGTGTTGTGACGTTTCGTGTTTCATAATCAGTACTAGCGTCAGGTGCTTATAGCTTATTAGTGCCACCCAGGGGTAGACCCGCATACCATGGCTTTTGTCATTGTGTGTGTGGGATCGCCTCAGCTCATGCAGTGGGCATCCTCACGGCTCTGGCCACTCAGACCGGTGCGTTTTAAAAACGGGTGTTGAGTGCAGTGTCGTGACGTTTTGTGTCTCATCATCAGTAGTAGCTTCAGGTACTTGAAGCTGAGGTAGTGCCACCCAGGGTAGACCCGCATACCACGGCTTTTGTCATGCTCTGTGTGGGATCGCCTCAGCTCATGCAATGGGCATCCTCACTGCTCTGGCCACTGGTGTGTTTTAAAACCAGGTGCTGAGTAAACTGAATGGCTCTGGCGCTTGCTCATCACAGAGAAATCTTCCTCAGGTCTAGACACTCAAGTACTAACCGCTAGGGTTCGGGGCCGGAGTGCACCGGCCTCGGCCTCGGCCTGGAGGGTCGCTTCGGCTCGGCTTGGCCGGCCTCAACCGGCCTCAGGAAAGGCACCGGCTTGCCCCGGCCTGGGCCGGCCTACACCGGCTTTAAGGGACGGGGGGGGGGGGGGGGGGGGGGTTACAGACTCGATCACTGAACAAAACATGTCGAGTACGTCTGCGGCGTTACCAGTAACGCTGCGATGGCGTGCATGCCTACACTGCAGCCAAAGGCAACGCCAAGCCACAGGGAGCCTGTACGCAGGCAGCAGCTTTAGCTGGGACAGCCTGAGCGGTGATTAACGCGCGTTACAGTGAAGCCGGAAAAGCCGGTCCCCTCCCGGCTCTGCCAGCCGGCCTGCCGGCCAGGCCGAGGCCGACCGGCCCTGAACCCTACTAACCGCCTAAATGGGGCAGGGTGGGTCCATGGCTCCTGTCAGCGTCGGCTGCCTGGGGTTCTAGGCTGCCATTACGGGCTTCCTCTCATTGACGTAGTACACCGTAGGTATTAAAAGCACACCGTATGTACACAGCTGTACCCAGCAACATGAGAGTGCTGCAGCACATGAATGGCTGGCTGTGACCGGTGGTTCTCTTGCAATATAACGAGTTTGTGTGTTCACCCCACTAGCGGGAGACTGCGCTGCAGCTGCTGCTGGCCGCCGCGCACACGCAGCGTTGCAGCCATGTGCGCCGCCGGCCCTGGGATCGGTCGCCGTCACACATACCACAGAAAGGTACGTAATGTGTGCACAGGACCGGGCGATCATCCATAATATGTCGCCGTAGGGTGTGTTCGTATGATATGATTGCCTTTATAGTGTGTGATGTGTGTGCACCTGCAGTGAGTGAGTCCGCCGCTCAACTCTAGCTAGGGCATGCATGTCATTGTCAGTCTTCAGCTGGGTAATCTTGTCACTAGGAACATGCACCAGCCAGATGCACGGTCCCTGCGCAGTGCCGCTGCTGGCCACCCAACCTGCAGCCATTTTGAACCACTGTCTGCACATGGTGTGTGCATGCGGTCACAATTATGAGACTTCACAGCAATGGTCTCAACACCGCGGCATACCTGCACGGCGCATGCATGCACGCTCACACACAGGGCATGTACACATGTGACGGCGGCGGTGGCGCGCAAGCAGCAGCGAATCACAGCAGCGGCGTTTGCACGCCACCGGCAGAGAGACGCAAGGCCGGTCTGGGCCAATTTCCAAGCAAGGTTTTGAATAACATGGATATTTGAAGCCAGGCGTCCCTGTGAGCCGGTGCTTTGGCTCTGCTGGTGTCTGCTGCACATGTGTACTGGAGGCAACAATGCCACCTATGGTACCAGTTCATGCAGACTGTTTGTCCGCTAGTTGGAGGGGCACGTTGCGGGGCCAGCTGCGATTATTCAACGACCTGTGGTTGACCACATGCGATTATCCCAGGCCTCAGCCACAATCCTGCGTGGCTTGTTTGGCACACGCCTTACGTGCCTAGGCAGCCTTGACACCCAGCAATCTCGGTACCCACGCCAAGCGCCCCCGACTCGGCGAGAGCCCCAAAACCCAAAAGGGCCGGTGCTGAGCACTGGAAGTGCAGTCATCGCAACTGACGCGCCCGCGGCAGTCGCTCCAGCAAGCCAGCGGGCGCTTTACATGTGAGGTAGGGACTCCAGACGGCGGTACATCCTAAGGCGGGCCGGCCTGCCCACTCGGCCCCGCACGCCTCTCGAGCTGCCTCCGGGTGTGGTGACCGCTCCGGTGGTGGTGCCCCCCCCGTGGTGGTGTGTGCGGCAAAAAGTGCGAGCAGGCGAGCCCCCACGGTGTGCCAATCGATAGAGCATGTAGCCAGGTTAGGCTGCAAAGTTGCCGGCCAGGCCTGCCTGCATCAGGCGCTGCGCCAGCTGCGGGTCCTTGCGGCGCCGCGCCGTGGCGGCCACCTCTGTGAAGTCCCATGGCGCTGGGCACCCGTGGTCGAGCGCCCACCGCGCCACGTCGCAGTGCCCCATGTGGACGGCGTGCGAGACGGTCCTGCCTGACCACGGGCAGCCGTGCTCCCGAGCCCACTGCAGCACCTCCAGGTGCCCTTGTGCGGCTGCCTCCATGCAGGTGGCGCCATCCCACTCGCAGCCGTTTGCTCGCGCCCACTGCAGCACATGCAAGTGCCCCCCCCTTGCTGCAAAGGAACATGTCGCCTTGTCCCACCCGCAGCCATTCTCGTGCGCCCAGCGCAGGACCTGACGTGTGCAGGCAGCGCAGGGGGGAGGGGGGGGGGCGGGATGGGCGTGCTGCCTCTGTCCGCCCCGGTGCGGCTTCCACGTGTATGTGCGTGCGTAGACAAGATGTGCGTGTAAACGGGGACGGCACATGTGCATCGTGGCGGCGGTCCACTTGGAGTGCAGTGAGCATTTTATGCGACTGCACCGAGGGGCAGGGGGCACTTCTTGGGGAGGGCCAGCAGCGCTGGCGCAAGCGCGTGCCCAGGCAGGGCAGGCTTAAGCTGATGTGGAACGCGAACAAAAAGCCCCAGACCTAGGTGACTTTCGCCTGTTGCACCACCACCACCCGCAGGCGCAACACACGCATGGCATGCGTGCAGTAAACTTTCCTTTGCTGTTTGCACGGTTGCCTGTTGCGCACTGCACAGAGTGCGAGTCATACAACACCCGCCTACCGCGAACCCACCTCCAGGTGGCCTCCACCAGCGGCTACAGCGCATGTGGCGCTGTCCCAGGGGCAGCCCGACTCACGCGCCCACTGTAGCGCCGGCAGGTCCCCACGGCGCGCCAGGTTGCAGCACACGTACGTGTCGCAGTCGATGCCGCTGCTGATGGCCCACTGCAACACCTCCATGTGGCCGAATTCCGCCGCCGCCGCCCCCACCTCATCGCGGCCGGGACAGCCGTTTGCCACCGCCCACTGCAGCACCTCCAGCTGGTTGGTGACGGCCGCCATGCGGAGTGTGAAGTTGCCCCAGGGGCAGCCATGTTGTCGTGCCCACTTCAGGACCTGGCAGTTGGCGGTTGAGAGGAGGGCAGGCCGCAGTGGAGCCAGCTTTCACAGACCTGGTTTGGCAATGCCGCAACGGGTCGACCACTCACAAGCCTAGGGAAGCATTGGGGCGTTGACATGGCCATGCACCAAACGGTGCTGCAGCTGCATGCGGCACTGGTTGGTGTGGCAACAGGGACACTACATGCACCGGCTGACCGGTGAGCACACCCTGCCGCGCCCACGCACTTGAGCGCCGGGGTTCGAGTACCCTGCTGCAGTACTGCAGCGGTGCACACTCTTGCAAAATGGGACTCCACGGCGCCAATGCGCAAGACACATAGAAAATGACACGTACTGCACACTGTTGTGCCTTCCTGCAACTGCGAACGCACTCACACACCTCAAGGTGGCCGTACGCTGCGGCACCACTGCACGTGGTGTCATCCCAGCCGACCCCCCGCACGCGTGCCCACTGCAGCACGTGCAGGTGGCCGCCCTCAGCCGCGCGCGTGCAGACGCGCTCGTCAACACTGCAGCCGTTGTCAACCAGCCACTGCACCACACGCAAGTGGCCGCCGCGCGCGGCCTCCTCTGGCAGCGAGGCACTGGTGGGGCGGGGGCACCCCTGCTGCAGCAGCCACTGCAGCGCCTCCAGGTGGCCGCACCTGGCGGCAAACACCAGCAGCTTGTTGGTCTTTCGGCAGCCATGCGCCAGGGCCCACTCCAGCAGGGGCGGAGACTCCGTCATTGTTGCCATCGCGGTAGTGCCGTTTGGGGGCGCTGCTGCTGCGGCGGTGGCGGCGGTTGCGGCTGCTGCTGGGGTAGGTGGGGATGGCGCCTGTTGGCAGAAGCAGCGGTCCCTCCAGGCTGTGCAGACCAAGGCCAGCTGCAAGTAGCGGCAGGGACCTAGGAACGCCATGATGGCGGACCAGCTGTCATGCCCAACAGGCAGAGGGGGCTCCAGAGTTGCCATGGCGCCTGCATGGCAAGCACGGGTAGAGCATGGCAGAAGCAGGCGGTGGGAGTACATGAGGCTCGTAAGGCTTCATGGCAAGTGCATGTGGAGCATAAACCAAACAAGGCAGCAGGGTGAGACCAGGTTCACGGATTCGGCGGTTGCCCTGCACCCATGCAATGCATGCGCAGGGGGGGTGCATTTGCAAAGTTGCTGACAGAGCTGACGCTGCATGGCATGGGCATGTGTGTTGTAGTCAGGAATCCGTCGGCCGCAGCAGCAGCGGACCGCAGCAGCTATGCAGCAGCATGGCCAGCTCTGTTCCACGTAGGACTTGGAGCATGAGCTTCATCACAGGTTGGGAGTCGCGCCAGTGGGCTTGCGAAACAGCAGCAGCGCTATGCCTGTCACGCGCAGGCAAGCTACTGGCACGCATGACAGCGAGGTTGGTGACCGTTTGCGAACTGAACGGTCCGAGTTGTAGCTCACGTGTAGCAGCTACCACACCGGCCTGCCTTGCCATCCCCAGACAGGACTGCACTGCCCAGGGGGGCAGAGTGCTGCGCCGGCACTGCGGCAGGTCGTCACCGCAGCAGCAGCACCACAGTTGTGTAGCAGGAACTGCTCGCCCCTACAGGCCAATCCACCGTCACCTGCCACCCCTCTCTTGCAGTGGTGGGGAGCAGGCAGAGTAGGGAAACATGCCGTGTCTTCTTGCCACAAGTACACGAGTGTACTACTTAGTAGTACTTCAGAGGCGCCCTAGTGCGAACAGGCATATGCAGCCGCAGCCCCGCTGCCCAGCAACCCAGGTGTGGCACCCGCAGCAGCTAGTGAACAGCTCAGGCCCCCGCCACTGTGGTCAGAAGGGTGCTGCCTCTGCCGTCGTCGGCGACTACAGCGCTATAGCATCAAGTGTACGCCAGTCACTTGCTTTGTACTGAGGGTGCAGATTGATACTCAGCTACTGTAGCCAATTGGGCGGCTCTGGACCCCCGTTTGCGGCAACTGACACCTGCTGGTGAGGGGTCCTTTGTACCGTGTAGTGCCTGTTTAGGTAGCCCCTCCCCTCGTGTCCAAACTGGAATTGGCATTTCCAGTTGCAGGACAAGATGGTTCCTTAATCAGACAGGTTGGATGTACTCAACAAGGTGCGGACTGCCTGTTTTGATCACAGTTTAAAATCGGCTTTGCCTTGCAGTTTATGAGTTGTAGCCTCATCTGAAAATTCAAAGCAGTTCGAATTGGAGGCAGGAGGAGCTAAGTACGTACTACAAGATAACATACACTTCGAAGCACTTCAAAGCATGTGAGAGAGTGAACTTACCACTGCTAGTAGAGGAAAGTAGAGGAACAGACAAGCTACCTTGGACTTGGCTTGAGAGCTGGTGATGTATGTCTCAACTTAGCTCTAGTCAGCCCATGGGGGGCACCTACTGGTGGAGCCCGCGGTCGTTGACGGCATCGTGGCCTAGCGGTGCCACATGCCTTGCCAGCACGCCCGTCAGTTTGTGGCTGCTTAGCTGCTTCCTAGTACAGTGCACTAGCGATTTAGTGCGGGGTAGTGTCACCCCCCTGGCACCCCTCCCTACAGCGAGACCCGCACTAAATTAGATGTGGCATTATGCATCATTTATATAGAGTCATGTGGTCTGCCACAGGCCTCCGTTCCCCGCATTGGACCGCATGACACATTAAACTCAAGCACAGTAATTGCAGATGATGCACTGTGCCTGCCTGATCTCCGCTGCTGAACATCACTACATTGAAGGGAAATGGCTGTCAAGATAGGTGCAAGTACTGTCAGTCAGCAGCATCATGCTACAAAAAGTTTTTGTGGGCTGTGGTCGCTGCTGTGATGGGCAGTGGGGTGTGCAAAATGGTTGCCTTCCCCTGCAAATCGAGAGAAAAAGGATTGAATCCAAGCTTGCCTGCGCGCCGAGGCGGCCACCCTGCACAGCTGTTCCGTTTTGTTGCTGCTGAATTTTGAGACCGTTGAGGCAATGTAATGGCGCCTCTCCATGCATAGACTACCCAAGTACGGATGCGGCAATTGGAAAGCTGTTGACGGTCGCCGCAGATGGCGCCAGCATTGGTGTTAGCAAAGGACTATGTTCTCAGCGGGGACACCAGGAATCAGCAAAATGCAGTGGATGTGAAGACTTACAGCGTGAGCAGACAGGTAGGCGAACCGGCACCCTTTACACGTGCCGCGCCCAGGTTATTCGTCCACCAGCGTCCGTACTCGTTGTCGCGTTTGCTGCCCTCCTCTCCCTGGTACGTATAGTAGAGCTTAGGAGAGAGAGAGAACACCCCGGCGGGAAAGTTCCTGCGCTGCGTTCCAGGAGCTTGAACTAAAACTTACGCCGAAACAAATTTGTTCAGGCCCAGTGCCTGCCTGCTGCCTCAGCCCAGCTGGGGCAGGCAGCGCGGGGTGGTCGGCAAGTAGGCGGAGCAGCGGCAGCAAGCCATCCTCTCACCAGCAACGCCCGCCAAACCCCGCCCCATGCGGTGGCCCAGGCGGCATGCAGCGGCACTGGCGGCAGCAGCAGCTGCACACTTTGCAGTGGCGGCTGCCCTAGCTCCCACCTGCGATAACCCAGCCTACGTGAAAACCGTGGACCCCGCTGGCACCTGCGGGATGCACAGGTGCACCTGCGTGGACGAGGCCCACTGCGACCTGGACAGCTTCTACTGCCCCTGCCCCTTCCTGTACACGGACGTGTCTCAGACGCAGAAGGGTGGTGTGTGCCAGTGCTCGCTGGGTAAGCGCAGCAGCAACTAACTTGGCACTGGCACTGTGAAGGGCTTCCTGTGGGCAGCCTTTGCTCGTCTGCGGCGGCTGTCAGCACCCCCGGGCTGCCTCGTCCTGCATGCGTGCCCGCTGTAAACCATCAGCATCACGCCAGCCTGTGGCAACGCTCACGCAAATTTTGTATCCGCTCCCCGCCTTACCCACCGCACACGCCACTTACATTCACACATGCTTCGCACATTGGCTTCCTAATCCCCCCCTCCCCCCCTCCGCCGAGCAGCGAACCTGTGCGGCGCGGACTGCCCCCCGCAGTTCCTGCGCAGCGGCGAGCAGTGCATCAAGGCGACGTCGACGGGCGCCTTCAGCATTGTGCTGGTGGCGCTGGACGCGGCGAGCGCGGCGCGCGCGGATGTTTTCGAGGCTGCCGCCGCGCGCTGGGAGGGCATCATCACGCGCGACCTCACGGACTACCCGGCGTCAGATTCGCCCGCGGGGTGGTTTGAGGGGTACGACCTCGTGTACACGGAGCCCGTGGATGACGTGAGTGGGCGGGCTGCTGACACCCCATTTGAACAGGGTTCATGTGTGTGGTATATAGTGAGTGGTCAGGGCTGATGGTTATTTTGTACGTTGTACATATACAAAATATGTGGCGTGTTTCTGCGCCCAAGACGGCGACATGCGGTGTGCATGCCGTATAAATATGTTTATCATTGTAAATGCTCCAAAGTATGGTGTCAACCACTTTGTACTAGTACTGTACTGTAGCATGCCATATTTACATACATTATACGGCGCATAGTTACAAATTTACATGCTGTGACCCGTCAGTAGGTACCTAAAATTTGTAGGAGGTTTCATGCGGCGTTTGTGCGCGTGCAAGCACGCCGCGCCTGCATGCTGACACCATCTCTTTCAGGGGGTGTATTTGGGGGGGGCGGAGGGACTGGTGCTGTAGAGTACAGAACCAGAACAGTAGTATGTAGTAATGTGTGTGCGTATTTTACCTCTGTTGAAAGTTTATGCAGTTTATTTCTTGTTTGTGGTTCCACAGACATGTAAAGGATCCCAAAGAATTTTGAAGGGCGAATTAGAGTGTTATTTTGATTTTCATGTTTCAACATGTTCTTGGAAGAGATAAGTAATGTTATTTACTGGCACTGTGCGCGTGCAAGGGCCCCTGCAGGTCATGTGAGCCAGCATGAAGGTGTGGTGTAACAAACCGTTGTACGTATAGATCTATGCCTGGCCTTATAATCCACACTAGAGCTAACTAGGTGACTGCAAGTGTGTTGTGCGGGCCCGAACTACCCCGGGGGGGGGCTGAGAGCAGATGTGTAAGCAAGCCGCTCAAGCGCTGGCTATGAAGGCAATAGACCAACGTGTTTGTACCTGTAGGGTGCATTACAGCGCCAAAAGAACATGCCGAAAATTGGCAAAAATAGCAGGGGGGGTGTGTCTCCTGCCAAGTGCGAGTACTTGTTGAGGTGTGTAGCCATACAAGTGTCCTGGGTAGAAAGTGTAAGACAGGCGTGGAGGCGGGAATATGCTTGTTGGGATATGCGAGCTGCCAGCACACACGCACGATCGAGTTGCTACCGTGTGCCAGAATGCACGGACACGTCGGGCTCGGTTCTGCCTTGTGTACCTGTTCGCTACAGCTGCAGTGTCCACCATGAAAAAAAAACAGGTCAAAAATTACGGATCGTGCACAAGAGGTAGTGGCGGGTACCCAGAGAGTTGAACCACATACAAGGCGTTGCAGCCTGCACCCCCGTGATTGTGTGTGCGCGACGCGCCTGACCCTGAGCCGTTGCTGTTGTGGCGCACTTTACACGCTGACGCCGGCACGCACCGCTGTGTGTGTGTGTGCGTGTGTGTGTGCTATTGTTTTGTGGGTGCAGATTGTGATTGGCTACTTGCTCGCGGCCATGGACGGCGCGGGGGGGACGCTCGCCGAGGTGGGTGCACACCGGCTCGCTTGCGCGCGTGGAATTCCTTACATGGCGTGTATACCATTGTTACCTCCCGGTGGCCGTGGCACACGAGGTGCGCAGGCGCCTGTGTATTGAGACTTTCCATTTTCTGGGGTGGATGGGCTCAGCAACCAACGTGCACAACGCAGTGCGCCTGGGATACATGTGGACGCGGTGGATGCATCGGACATGGTAGCGTGTCAGGCTGCAGCGCGGAAAGTGAAGTGCCAACAGCAGACGCGGCAGCGGCAGCAGTAGCTGGTGCGCTCGCATTTTCTCAGGAGGGCAAGGCTCTGCCGTGAAGGCCCGCCACACTGTGCTCTCGCTGCTGTGTGCACGGCGCAACGCCCACGCTTGTGGCCCCGCTTTGGTCGCCGCTACCCTGCTGCGCCCGCTGGCGCGGCGCCGCGTTTGGCGCCGCCGCTGCTGCCGCTGAGCTGCTGGTGACACATATGCTGCTGAGCACCGCTGCTGCTGCTGCTGCTGGTGCGGAGTACTGCTGCCGCTGCTGCTGCTGAGCACTGCTGCTGCTGAGCACTGCTGCTGCTGCCGCTGCTGCTGAACGCTGCTGCTGCTGCCACTGAACACTGTTGTTGCCGCTGCTGCTGCTGCTGCTGAGCACTGCTGAGCACTGCTGCTGATGCTGCTGCTGCTGCTGAGCGCTGCTGCTGCCTTTGCTGCTGCTGAGCGCTGCCACTGCACCCACTGCTGCTGAGCACCACCACTGCCACTGCTGCCACTGCCGCCGCCGCTGCTGCCGGGCCTGCCCACTAAAAAAAATGCAGTCGGGGCCAACGCTCACACGCAGCGGAGGTGAGGACGAGGACTATGGGTTGCCCCTGGTGGGGGTCATGAAGTTTGACGAGGCTGACTTTGCCAGCATGGTCGCCGAGGGGACGGTGAATGCGGTCGTCACGCACGAGATGGGGCACGTGCTAGGTGAGGCACAAGTTGAAGTTGGTACCAGGGTGGACCTGAAGCACACCCTCTCACAGGTGCACATGCGATTTCACATACCGGTAGATTTTACTTAAAAGTACATTTTGAAGCGCCATGGTCGCCGACAGGACGGTGAACGTGGTCGTCACACACGAGATGGGGCACGTGCTAGGTGATGCATGAGTTGAAGTTGATACCAGGGTGGACTTGAAGTACGCACAGGTGGACTTTGGGCACCCTGCCACAGGCGCACAAGTGGGGCACGTGCTAGGTGAGGCCTAACTGCCGGCGGCCGCACGTTTTGGTGTGTACCTGTGATGGTGTGTGAGAGACGGCACTTGAAGCTGATACCAGGGTGGACTTGAAGTACACACAGTTGAACTTTGGGCACTCTCTCTCACAGGCGCACAAGCGAATTTTACATACATGTGACTTGCAAGTTATTCTTGAAGTGTATAATTGCTGCCCGCTATTTGCGCGATACACCCGCAGCTGGCTCGCTCGTGCGGTGGCCCATAAGCTGGCAGCAAGATGTCCCACGACGCGAGCTGTCGCCCCCCCCCTTTAAAAATGTGTGTATACCAGCATGTACTATAGCCGACGCCCAAAACAACCAGGAGGGTAGATTACTTTGGGAGGCACCCAGTATATCATATTGAAGTAGCATTTTCAGCCTCTGGGCGACTACTTTGGAACATAACCGTATACTTTCAAGCAAAATAATATCTGCTGGAGGTATAGGTGCCCTGTGACACTGTATGGAGCGCAGGCAGCGGCGTGTGCACGGGGCTTCACGGCCACGGCATAGAAACCTTGTGTTGCCGCACAGACACTCTGCTCCCCTCACACCGGCGCATTCTGATGGGCATGCCTGTTGTGCGCCCCACCACCTTCACACCCTCACGTCACGCATACACACCCTCCCCCACCTCGTCTGCCCCATTTGGCACTGTGTCTGCTGCTGCTGACTGGGGGCGGCGGGGCGCGTGTGCGCAGGCATCCGCTGTTCCGCTGTCTGGCAGCGGCGTGCGTGTGCGACCTTGTGCACGCCAGACGCACACACGCACGCTCCGCTCCCTGCACACGCGTGCACTCTCTTAACGCGCCTGCTGACATTTCTCCCCCCCCCTTCTGCTGCTGCTGCTTGCCGGGGGCGGCGGCGGTGGGCGTGTGCGCGCAGGCATCGGCACGCTGTGGCCCACGACACGCGCGTACTGCGCGAGCACGTGCGAGGTGTACGACGCCGGGGCCAGCGGCGCGTGCTTTGCGAGCGAGCAGTTCAGAAATATTGGCGGGGCCGGCGCGCTGCTGCTGGAGACGGAGGGCACGGCGGACGACGGCACGGTGAGTGTTGAGCCCGGCATTGTCTGTCCCATTTTCTGGCCCGTTTTCTGGCTGCTTTTTGCTTCAAAACGGTGCGTACAGCGTGCTGCTGGAGACGGAGGGCACGGCGGACGATGGCACGGTGAGCGAGCCCCGCTTTTTCTGGCGCATTTTTGGCCCTTTTCTGGCAGTTTTCTGGTTGAGCAACGTGCGTGCGAGCAACGGGCAGCGTGCAGCGGCCGGTGCCGTGGGCAGTGGCCGCTGGCCGGTGTGTGGTGGCAACACATGTCTCAACACAGCTATAAGCATGGGGATGTGCACGACTGGCGGTTGGCCACTTGCGGCTGCTGTGGTGGCTGGGGGCGCAATTGCAGGCGGCATGGGTGGGCGGTAGCAATGTGGCGCTGTCATGACTCTGGCGCAGTGTGCTTGGTCTGTCTTGCCTTGCCGGCAGCTGCATGCTGCGCTGCGTGGCACAAGGCGCTGTGCAACGTGCAAACTTTTACGCGTTGTAATCCATTAGAGTAGCGCTCTGGCAGCATGCCAGGCTTTCTTTGAAGTACGCAGTGCTGAGCATGACCAGCTTGTTCGCTACCAACAGCATGTCCCGACCATGCTTCGTCCGGTCACACGCACACCATGCGCAACGGGCCTTCCGCGCCCTAACCGGAGCTTAACATACAAGTGTACTGACGGATTTGGCCGCGCCTCTTCTCCCCTGCCTGTCTGCCACCGACCCCTGCCACATGTGCTGCCACAGTTCTGCTCGCACTGGAGCGAGGAACAGCTGCGCAACGAGCTCATGACGGTGCGTTCATGTCCACGCTGCTGCCATTGACAGGTCGACCGCGCTGCAACCGCATGATGCATCGGCAGGGTGGCGCCGGCGCAGCCGCAAGCGCCGCTGACACACTGCGTCACATCAGTTGCTGCACACTGTCTGTGCCACCGCTGCAAGCGCCCGCCAACTGGCACGCCACCATCGCCCCACCACTGTGCTTATGCCCACGCTGGTGTTGCTGCTGCTGCTGCCGCCTCCGCTGCCACCGCCGCTGCTGCCGCTGCCACTGCCGGTGCTGCCGCCTCCGCTGCCCGTGCTGCCGCTGCCGGCGCTGCCGCTGCCACTACTGCTGCTGCTGTACTGCTGCCGTTGCCACTGGTGCCTTGGCCGCCGCTGCTGCCGCTGCTGCTGCCACTACCGTTACTGTGATGTGCAGGGCGTGTTCGACCCCGCGGTAACGTACACGCCGCTCACAGCGGTGACGATCGGTGCGCTGGAAGACTTGGGCTACACCGTCGACTATGCCCAGGTGGGTACCTCATCAGATGCTGCCTAGTGATGGGTCACAGCGTATGAAACTTTCAACAGTGTTGGGCAGAAATTTACTCAATTAATTAGATGGGGGGGGGGGGGGGGGGGGGGGGGGGGGGGTGGGGGGGGGGGG
>JAULBY010074315.1:0-31690 GCA_032358315.1 Ophiocytium majus | reverse complement strand
CGCGCGCGCCGCGGGGCGCGCCCGTGCGGCTGCTGAGCACCAACTTCAACCTGCTCTTGCTGCTCAGCAGCCGCCCCCGGACCCTCCGATTGGTCCATGGAGTCACCGGCCGGCGCTGCTGCCGCCGCCGCCGCCGCCGCCTGCTGCGGTGCTGGTGGCGGCGCGGCGGCGGCAGCGGCGGTGCCCGCCTGTGATTGGTCCGTGGTTTCCATGGCGGTCTCTGATTGGCCGGCGGGAGGGTCGGAGGCGCCGCTGCCGCCGCGCGTTCCGCGAACCGCGCCAGTGTGCGTCTTGAGCTTGGCCTTGCGGTTGTGCGGGCGGTGGAAGTCGAAGGTGCGGGGGTAGTGGTGCACCGATATCATGTGCGCGCGGCGCCCGTTGTTGTCCCAGAACGGCTGCATTTTGGGGAGGGGTGGATAGGGAGGGGGGTAGGGGGGGGCAGTCAATGGGGGGGCACACTTGTCATGTCAGTGGGACCAAGCAGCTCACATGTGGCGAGTGGCACTCCAGAGTGCTCTCTGCTGTGTGTGTTGTTTTACACGAGCACTGAGGCGTCCCGAAAGCAGGCGCGCACGGCGGGCAAAGGTGGTCAAGCACCGTTGGCGACTTGAATAGCACTGTACAAGGAACCTTTCGAAGTAAAGGGTTGCTGAGCCCAAATGCTTCTGTGGCTGGGAGCAAATGCCAGGCAAAAGCATATGGGGTGATGTATCCACATGGTCCACACCAGATGGCCCCCACCCTACATGCGCAGCATGGTGCATGAGCGGAAACTGGGCGCCACATGTGCAGTTAAACAAGGCAGGAGTGGATGTGGGGAGTGGGGAAATGGGGAGTCGAATGGGGACGGGGGGGGAGTGCAGCAGCAGCAGCAGCGTGCGTCTGCGGAGGGTGCGGCATGGTACACTTCTTCTTCTCGTGCAGCAGTGCACCATGTGCTCATGCACGCAAGTGGCAGCCTACTAGACCATGTTGTGTACTTCAAAAGTAATTCAGAGTACCGGTATTTAGTATGTGCATCTACCTCTGAAGTACAAAAAAATGTTTGGAAGTATGAAAATGTAACAAAACGTAAAAATAGTTGTATACCCCAGTGTACTCTTCTGAAGTATGTAACAATGCTTTTGTGGGGCATGTGCGCTCACCTTGCCGCATGTCTCCACCAGACACGTGTACATGGGCTTGCGCTCTGCCTGCGCCTTGAAGTAGGAGTCGTGCAGCTCGCTCAGGTGCATGTCCAGCAGTCTGCGCGGCATGGAAGGCACACACGATGGGTGTATCACTGACATGAGCACGCACATGTGTTGCACCCTACTTCAAAAGTATTTCAGAAGTACATAAAAGTGCGATACACTAGGGTACACTTACCGTGTACTTAGAAGTATATATACTATCGTACGAAGTATACCTACTGAAGTATTTTGGTATATTATGTAGTAGCACGTCCACCAGCATGTGCACATACCAAGCGAGAGGGTGTTGTATGCATATAAAAATACATAAAGACCAGCAGAGGCCCAGCAGTCATAAGACTGCGTCTATTACAAGTACTAGTATCACTTCTCAAAGATGATTCTTGCTACAAGCATTACTTCAAAGTACTTCGCACAGAAGCATACACCATAAATGTATGGTACCAGCAGTGTATTTGGGCATAGAAATAATCTGCATGTCATACCGGTACCATGATGTACTGTACCATCATGCATAACATGTGTTACATGGCCTGGCCCATGACTGCTCACCTGGCAGTGAGGGAGCGTGCTGGCATGCATGGCATGGGCTCTTGCTCACAAGTGCACATGAGTAGAACTACTGTAGGCAACACTTTAAGGACGCTGTACTTGAAGCATACACCATAAACGTATGGTAATGTTTTCAGGCGCAGAAAACAACCGTCTTTCGAACCGGCACCATAAATCATGGAAGGTGTTTTGATATACTTCTAGTACATGCACGCTGGCTGGCCCATCACTACCCACCTGGCAGTGAGGAAGGAGCGGCCGCAGGTGGCGCAGGTGTGCCGGTGCGACGCCTCGTAGTGCTCATTGTACCTGCAGTAGCGCGCGCAGCGAACACACCAATGGGCGCACAACTGCCGGTCAGCAGGGCGACTCGGCAACACCATAGCCATTGCAGTACAACACATGTCCACGTATATATTTTGCACTTCAAGTATGTTACATATGTTATGAAGTACTTCATAAACAGGTGTACCTGCGTATGGAAGGCAAAGTCACACGTACCACAGTAGTACTACTTTTGAATACTCGTCCACACACCGCCAGGATTTGCTTGCAGCATCTCATTTTCGTTCGTGGGCTTGGCTGCACCATGTCCATGGATACAAACATTTAGCACGTCATGTACCTCACCAACAGGTGCATTTGCATAAAGTGTAAAGTACTTCAAGTAATTCGTACTTGACTTTGGACAGTCATTCACATCACCAGGGTTTGCTTGCAGCATCTCGTTTTCGCTCGTGGGTCTGGCTGCACCACTGCAAGTGGGCACGTGGGACACGCCACCCCCCATAATTTTTATGCCAATTATTTACATATAGCTTATGCTCCTAATGCAGGCGAACTCAGCGTTTTTTGCCATACGCAGCTGGGTGCCCGGGCACCGCAAGGTTGTGTTGGCGGCCTGAGCCCTTTATTCTTCTTGTTTTACTTTTGTAAGAATTATGCATAATGTACTGATGCTTCAGGAAATGAAGGTAGTGAAAAAGCCATACCATGGTCCGGTTGTACTCGTCGGCTGCCCAGTTGCGCACTTTGTTGCGCCACCGTGTGTGCAAAGGCTTGACTGTGGTTTTAAAAGCGCTGCCTCTGTCCTGCCGGGCCTGGGAGCCTCAGCCTCAAGCCTGAGGGTTGACTTGACCCCCCTCCTGGCAGCGCACCAGGCACACACAAACAGTTGAACTACCTCAACATCTTGCCTACGCCCAGAGCTCCAGCAACCAAGAGTGCCCCCAGCAAAAATGTCCGACTTGTTGGTGGCGGTGCCTGGCGCGCCGCCAAGGGGCATGTCTAGCTTAAAAATTGCTGCCAAGTTCAGAACGTGAAGGTTGACAAAGCCTTTGCCGACTCTGGCATCGGTCAAGCACAAGTGCAGGCGCGGGTGCCGGCGCCGCGCCACTGCCACCAGCAAACGCGTGTTGCGCAGGCGGGTCGGACGCAGGCGCGCCGCTGAGCATGCCCGTGTCACCGCTGGCAGCATCGCGCGCGCGGTTTTGGGTGTGGGCGGCGCGCACGGGGGCTGCGCCTGCTGCGCCACACAAGCGCCACGTTGCCGGTCACTGCAGTCGCCCACTGGTGGCGTGTGGGCTTGTCCAGGAGCGGCGGCGGCGCGTGGCGGTGATGCGTCTGCAGCAAGCCACCTGCGCCTGTGCTTTTCGGAGGCACATCGCATGACGGATGGTGCTGCTGGTCCTGGACCGTAGGTGCCACACTGCCGACACCAACACTGTGCTGCGCCCAGCTGCTGCGCAGGGGCGCCCTGCGCAACACTGCCGCTGCAGCTATGGACAACATGCTAAGTGGCATGCCCAAGCTCGCTCGTAGCACATCGCTGCCATTGTCGTCGTCAGTGCCACCAAGAATTGGCAGAGACATATCGTGCTGTTTCTGCCGGTCCTCCAGGCCCTGACGGCGATGATGTCGGCGACGCCGCTGCGAGCGAGCTCGGCGATGCTGCTCCTCACGTACTCCGTCGCTGCAGAGACATGTTGCAGTGCTGCGCAGAGCGCGCCTGCGCAGCAGCTGGGCGCCGCGAACGAGTGCGTCGATACTGTGATGTCAGCGGCGTGGTGCCTGCGCTGCAGCAGCAACAGCTCCGCCTGCCCAGGGATTCACAGACCAGGCGCCTGAGCGTCATCCGCCACGCGGCAAACGCGGCTTGCTGAGCAGGTGCTTCAGACGCAGGCATCGTCGCCGAGCATATGCCCGCATTGCCACTGGCATCATCGCGCGTGCGGTGTGGACATGGGCAGTGACACAGCACTGCCGTCACCATCTCGTGTGCAGTCCGCATACTGGTTGCACATCGGCTTGTCCGCGTGTAGCGGTGGCGCCTGGCAGTGATGCGCCAGCAGCGGGTCACCCCCGTCTGTGCATTTCGGAGGCACATCGCATGACAGATGGTGCTGCTGGGCCTGGAGCGTAGGTGGCGCACTGCCGACACCATCACTGTGCCGCGCCCAGCTGCTGCGCAGGGGCGCCCTGCGCACCACTGCCGCTGCAGCTATGGAGGATGTGCAGAGTAGCATCGCCAAGCTCGTTCGCAGCAGTGCCGCCGACATCATCATCGTCATTGCCGACGAGAACCGGCAGAAACAGCGACAATCTGTTTCTGCCGATCCTCGTCGGCACTGGCACTAATGATGTCAGCGACGCCGCTGCCAGCGAGCTCTGCGATGCTGCTCCTCACGTACTCCATCAGTGCAGAGACATGTTGCAGTGCTGCGCAGAGCGCACCTGCGCAGCAGCTGGGCGCCGCGAACGAGTGCGTCGATACTGTGATGTCAGCGGCGTGGTGCCTGCGCTGCAGGAGCAACAGCTCCGCCTGCCCAGGGATTCAAAGACCAGGCGCCTGTGCGTCATCCGCCACGCGGCAAACGCGGCGTGCTGAGCAGGTGCTTCAGACGCAGGCGTCCGCTGAGCATATGCCCGAATTGCCACTGCATCATCGGGCCCGCGGTGTGGATGTGAGCAGTGACACTGCACTGCCGTCATCATCTAGTGTGCAGTCTGCACACTGGCTGCGCATAGGCTTGTCCGCGAGTAGCGGCGGCACCTGACAGTGATGCGCCAGCAGTGGGCCACCCTCGCCTGTGCTATTCGGAGGCACATCGCATGACACATGGTGCTGCTGGTGCTGGAGCGTAGGTGTCGCACTGCCAACACCATCACTGTGCCGCGCCCCGCTGCTGCGCAAGGGCGCCCGGCGCAGCACTGCCGCTGCAGCTATGGATGAATGTTGAGCAGTGTCAGTGTCGCCAAGCTCGCTCGCAGCAGCATCGCTGCCATTTTCATCGTCAGTGGCACCAAGAATCGGCAGAGACATGTCGCGGCTGTTTCTGCCGGTCCTTGCTGGCACTGACGGCGGTGATGTCAGCGACGCCGCTGCGAGCGAGCTCGGCGATGCTGCTCTTCGCGTACTCCATCGCTGCAGCAACATGTTGCAGTGCTGCGCGGAGCAAGCCTGCGCAGCAGCTGGGCGCCGCGAACGAGTGCTTCGTGATGTTGTCAGCGGCATGGTGACTGCGCTGCAGGAGCAACAGCAACGCCTGGGGATTCACAGACCGTGCGCCTGAGTGTCATCCACCACGCAGAAAACGTGGCGCGTTGCGCACGTGGTTCAGACGCAGGCGTCCCGCTGAGCATATATGCCCGCATTGCCACCGGCATCATCGGGCACGCAGTGTGTACGTGGGCGGCCCACAGGTGCCGCACCGCGCTGCTTTCACCAACTAGTGTGCAGTCCGCACGCTGGCTCCACATAGGCTTGTCTGGCACCTGGCAGTGATCCACCAGCAGCGGGCCACCCTTGCCTCTGCCTTTCGGAGGCACAACGCATGACGGATGATGCTGCTGGTCCTGGAGCGTAGGTGCCGCGCTGCCGACACCATCACTGCGCCGCGCCCAGCTGCTGCGCAGGCGCACTCCTCGCAGCACTGCCGCTGCAGCTATGGAGGACGCGCAGAGCAGCATCACCAAGCTCATTCGCAGCAGCGTCGCCGACATCATCGTCGCCAGCGCCACCGAGAATCGGCAGAGCAAGATCATTGCTGTTTGTGCCGGTCCTCGGGTGCACTGGCAAGGGTGATGTCAGCGACGCCGCTGCGAGCGAGCTCGGCGGTGCTGCGCAGCACGTCCTCCATAGCTGCAGCGACATATCGCAGTGCTGCGGAGCGCGCCTGCGCAGCAGCTGGGGGCGCCACGCACGAGCTCTTCGATGCTGTGTTGTCAGCGGTGTGATGCCTGCGCTGCAGCAGCAACAGCTCCGCCTGCCCAGGGATTCACAGACCAGGCGCCTGTGCGTCCTCTGCCACGCGGCAAACGCGGCGCGTTGAGCACGTGGTTCGGACGCAGGCGTCCCGCTGAGCATATGCACGCATTGCGACAGGCATCACCAGGCGCGCGGCATGGCCGTTGGCGGTGACGCTGCACTGCCGTCACCTTGTAGTGTGCAGTCCGCACAGTGGCTGCACATACACCTGAAGTACCTAGGCTTGTCCGCAAGCGGCGGCGGCGCCTGGCAGTGATGCGCCAATAGCGGGCCACCCTCGCCTGTGCTTTTGGAGGCATGTCTCATGATGGTTGGTGCTGCTAATCCTGGAGCGTAGGTGGCGCGCTGACGACACCATCACTGCGCCGCACCCCGCTGCAAGGGCGCCCTGCGCAGCACTGCCACTGCAGCTATGGAGGACGTGCAGAGTAGCATCGCAAAGCTCGCCTGCAACAGCATCCCTGACATCATCGTCCCGACGAGAATAGGCAGAAACAGTGACAATCTGTTTCTGCCAATCCTTGTCAGCACTGGCACGGGTGATGTCAGCGACGCCACTGCGAGCAAGCTTGGCAATGCTGCTCCTGACGTGCCCCATCCCTGCAGCGACACATCGCAGTGCTGCGCGGAGCGCGCGTGCGCACCAGTTGGGCGTTGCGCACGAGTGTTTCGATGCTGTGTTGTCGGCGGCGTGGTGCCTGCGCTGCAGGAGCAACAGCAACGCCTGGGGATTCACAGACCGTGCGCCTGAGTGTCATCCGCCACGCGGCAAACGTGGCGCGTTGAGCACGTGGTTCACGCACAGGCGTCCCGCTGAGCATATGCCCGATATTGCCACTGGCATCATCGGGCACACAGTGTGTACGTGGGCAGCCCACAGTTGCCACACCGCGCTGCTCTCACCAAGCAGTGTGCAGCCCGCACACTGGCTCCACGTACGCTTGTCCGTGAGCGGCAGCGTCTTCCAGTGATGTGCCAGCAGGGGGCCACCCTCGCCTGTGCATTTCGGAGGCACATCGCATCACGGATGGTGCTGCCGGTCCTGGAGCGTACGTGCCACACTGCCGACACCATCACTGCGTCGTGCCCACCTGCTGCGCAGGGGCACCCTGCACAGCACTGCCGCTGCAGCTGTGGTGGACATGCTGAGCAGCGTGGCCAAGCTCGCCCGCAGCCGCGTCGTCGACATCATCATCGTCAGCGCCGATGAAAATCGGCAAAACACTGACATGCTGTTTCTGCCAATCCTCGTCGTGCGCACACAATGATGATGTCAGTGACGCCGCTGCGAGCGAGCCCGGCGATGCTGACCTGCACGTACTCCATGACTGCAGTGACATGTCGAAGTGCTGCGCGGAGCACGCCTGCACAGCAGCTGGGCGCCGCTCACAAGCACTTCGCGCTGTGATGTTGTTCTCGGCAGCATGGTGCCTGTGCTGCAGGAGCAGCAGCAGCGCCTGGGCATGCACAGACCAAGCGCCTGAGCGTCATCTGCCAGGTGGCATGCCACAAAGAGCACTGCCGCAACGGCCACCGCATCAGTGCTGCCGCCACCACCAGCGCTGCTATCATGGCAGCCACCATGCGTCGCCGCTGCGGCGCATGCACGACATGGCTGAGGCCTCACCAGCTGCTGACACCGACACCGTTGTGACCCAGCATCAAAGCGAGCGGTCAATCATGTGCCTCCGAATGTCAAACACCAGCTCAGCTCGGCATGCCTGGGGAACGTCCTCATACAGCCCTGTGGTGCGCTCGACCCCTGCCGTGTCTGGTAGTACGGCGGCAGCGGGTCTGGCGGCATGTGACCCAGGCATGCCTAGCGGAGCTTGACCCTGACCCGCTGACGGCCAATCTCCCGGTCTTCCCGGCATGCATGTGCCCCAGCCTGAGGCATGCCGGGCCCTGTCGTGCGCTTGACCCCCTGCCACATCTACAGCAGCAGCGGTTCTGGCGGCACTGTCAAACAAGCCGTTTGACAATGCCGCCAGACCCGCTGCCACCGACGACATGGCAAAGGACAACCGTACCACAGGGATACAGGAGCATGTGCCCGAGACATGCCAGGGGCGCTGTCTTGCGCTTGAGCCCCTGCCACATCTACAGCAGCAGCGGTTGTGGCGGCATTGTCGAACAAGCCATTTGACAATGCTGCCAGAGCCGCTGCCACCGTCGACATGGCAGGGGACAACCGTACCACAGGGATACAGGAGCATGTGCCCTAGAAGTACTGGGCCCTGTCGTGCGCTTGATCCCCTGCCACATCTACAGCAGCAGCGGTTCTGGCGGCATTGCTGAACAAGCCGTTTGACAATGCCGCCAGACCCGCTGCCACCGCCGACATGGCAGGGGACAACCGTACCATAGGGATACAGGAGCATGTGCCCCAGGAATGCAGGGCCCTGTCGTGCGCTTGACCTACTGCCACACCTACAGCAACAGCGGCTCTGGCGGCATTGTCGAACAAGCCGTTTGACAATGCCGCCAGGCCTGCTGTTGTTGTGGACGTGGCAGGGGACAACCGTACCACAGGGATACCGGGGCATGTGCCCCAGGCATGCCGGGCCCTGTCATGCGCTTGACCCCAGGGAGGGCTGCCACACCTACAGCAGCAGTGGCTCTGGCGGCATTGTCGAACAAGCCATTCGACAATGCCGCCAGATCCGCTGCCACTGCGGAAGTGGCAGGGGACAACCGTACCACAGGGCTACCCGATGATGCGCCCAGGCATGCCACCCGCGCCCACTGCCATGCCATGCCGGCATGCACCCAACGCACAGCACCGCCGCACCCGCAGCTGCCGTCAACAAGCGCGCCTGCCCATGGCAGCGCTGTGCAGATAAAACCCCGCATGCCACCGGTGCACCCGCTACATACAGCACTGGGCCTGTGCGTTCGTGTGCCATGCCGAGCTGAGCTTAGATCTGTGCCTGCGAGGGTCAACCACCAGCTGAGCTCGGCATGCCTGGGGCACATCCCCCCGCCGTGCACTCGTCCCCTGTCACGACTGCAGCAAAAGTGGGCGGCATTGCCAACCCACCGCCGCCGCGTCCACTGCCGTGACGGTCTCCCCGCACAGTCGCCGCCGCCGCCGTCGCTATCAACATCAACACCGTCCATGTTGAACACACACGCTCCCAACGGTCAGGAGCACATATGCATCTCTACAAAGTGTTCAACGGCTGCGTAAGATTCCAAGTTGTTCGTGGCACCACCCGTGTTGTATACAGAACGAGACAGCGCCTGAGCAAATGGCACGTCAAGCTGCCCGCACAGCTTTGTCAGCTGCAGTAGCGGTGGGGTCGTGTCTTGGTGGCGTCGACGTCACAATGATGATGTCGACGACAAAAAGACCCGACCGCACCGATGCTGCAGCTGCCAGAGGGTGCGTGCAGCCTGACATGCGAGTTGCAGCAACTGAGTTGCTCACGACCGCTGTCTGTCTCGCATGCCGTATACCACACGGGTAGTGCGGTGAGCACCTTCAGTAGTGGTATCGATGCGCAGCCGTTGAACAACCTGTGAATATATGCGCATCACACTGTCCTCCCGGCTGTTGGTCGAACATGGGCGAAGTTGACGATGGTAGCAGCACCAGCTGTGGGGGCGGTGGTGGCAACAGCGGTGGCGGCGACAGCGCTGGCAACAGCGGTGGCGGCGACGGCGCTGGCAACAGCGGTGGCGGCGACGGCGCTGGCGGTGGCAACTGCGGCAGTTTGAAAAAAATGCCGCGACACTGCTTTTGCTGCACACGTGGCAGGTGGTGAGCGCACGACCGGGCAATCTGGCAGCATGCCCACATGGCCCGGGCATGCTAAGCTGAGCAGTGTTCCCCCACCCGCCGGCACATGCCAAGGCCGTGCCCGTGCGACATTCTATTCAGCCAATCCGCTTCATCCGCGCAGCCACGGTGTCGACACACGGACACCGCGGCACAGGGCAGCAGCGGCGCGCCAAGGCCAGCAGCATAGATGGCGCGGCGCTTGGGACGCCGGATGGCTATGGCGAGTCGCTGATGCACTCTCGCACCAAGGGGCTACACAAACCACGAGCCCACGCTCGATATGGATACTTCGTAGTATCAAGCAGGTTCAACGCACTGCCACCTCTGGCGAACCGGCGGACACACGCTGAAACGCGTGAAAAGGTCCAGGGGCACGCCAAGGCGGCGGCCGCCATGGCGCAGCGCAGGTCGGAAGACTGCATGCCGGACACGTGCAAGGCTGGGTGCCCAAGGCCCAGGCGCAAACTGGTGGGTAGTTCTGATTCGCAGAGAGCGACGTCAACAAACTCTACTGTGGTCGCACAATACGCGCGGTCGCGGGCTACAAGGTGGCGGACCACTGCAATGAAATGCATATCCAAGGCGCAAAATTGGCAGCCTACCTGTAGGTAGTCGCCACTGCAGCTGCAGACTCGCAGTCGATATCCTCATCAGCCCCTGCATGCCTGGGACACATCCTCAGGCAGCCCTTTGGTGTGCTGGACCCCTGCTGCATCTGCCGCAAAGTGTCTGGCGGCATTGTCGAACAACCTGTTTGACAGTGCCGCCAGACACTTTGGCGCACATGCGGCAGGGGTCCAGTGAACCACATAACCTGCCTTCAAGTCTGAAGTAGGCATGCTGCACTGAGCTGGAGATTCCTCGCTCGCCGGCCAAGTGTCACAGCCGTGCCGCTCCAACAATCCATTCAGCCACCCCGCAGGACGTGCGTGTGTCAATACGCGGGCACTGCGGCACAGAACTGCGATAGATGCGGCAGCAGTGGCGCGCCAAGGCCGAACGGGTGGCGCGCCGCCTGGGAAGCCGGATGATGATGGCGAGTGGCTGCTGCACTATGGCACCAAGATGCTGGCAAACCAAAAGGCCCGCTCGACATGGGGGGGGGGGATTCAGCAGGTTCGCAGCGCTGCCGCCTCTGGAAAGCCAGCGGATCCGCCGATTTGAAGCAAGGCGGTGGAGCCATGGCCCAGCGCGGGTCGGACGTGCACAAGGACATGCTACAAGGCCCTATGGGCGCAAAGTGAATGCTGTTCAAACAGTGCAAAAAGTAAGGCCGGTGGCAGTCCCAAAGTGCTGCTGCGCTCGTGTGCAGCGGCTGGAGTGGATGCGCGCCCCGGCCACCAGGCTGGGGTGGGGTGGCGGCAGCGGCTGCGCCCCATTCGGTAGCTGCAGAACGGCGGCAAGCGCTGGCGGCGCAACAGCGACGGCCTGTCATGTCCGGTACTATAAGTAGGTAGTGAGCCCCTTTTTGTACCCCGGATAAAAATCAGTGGATATACGCACGTCTGTGGCCTGCCTGCGAGAGAATATTGCGGTCATAGTACTGCCAAGAACTTACTCACCAGCGGGAGGGCTACAACAGGTGGGGACTCGTAGGGGCGTGGGGGAGGCTGAGACTCTCTGAGTCGAAGGGGGGCAATGCCGGAAACCCCGGTGCACAGCACGCCTCACCACGCACTGCAACAATACACAGGCTTGAAGCAGCAGTAGTCACCGTTGACGTTCTTGACGCCACTCTTGGTGAGGCTCCTGGCCAGTGCAGTCCCTGCGGGTGCGCCGCAGAGGCGGCTGATAGGCACCAGGACGGGCGGCGTCAGCGACGAGGCGGAAGATGTGCAACACTTGGTACCTTGTCCTTCTGGGACTCCAAGGTGGTATTCAGGGTGCTGGCGTTCGCCGTCAACACCCAGAATATCGCCTCCATGGGGGGGTCAAGAACGCCAACGGTGACTCGGAATACTGCTGCCTTAAGCGTGTGTACTACTGTACCTCGTTTTGAGGGGTGCTGTGCACCTGCGGTGTCCCCCCCCCCCAACTCGGACAATGTCAGCCTTAGAGTCTCCCACGCCCCTACGAGTGCCCAAGTGGTGCTAGCCCTCCAGCTAGCGAGTACGCTCTACTGTAACCGCAAGATGCTCGCAGGGGCAGGCCACTGCACCGTAGTGCATGTCAGGTGTTTGTATCCAGGGCACATAAAGAAAGCTGCTACAACCTAGTTTTGAAGTACTTCAGAAGTATGTAACGTACTGTACACAGCGCCGTCGACGTTGTGCAGCCAGCGCTTGATGCCGTTCAGCAGCTACCGACTGGGGCACAGCCGCTGCCGCCACCCCACCCTGGTGGCCGGGGCGCGAATCCACATCAGCCGCTGTACACGAGCACAGAGCACTTAGCAATGTGTGCGCGCACGCGCCCATGATAGCTGCCAAATTGGACCGCCTTCGGTGCCGCGAAGCCTTAAGTTCCAGGGAAAAGAAGTGACGGCAAGGCGTCAAGCTCACCCGCCACGGCAAGTGGCGCCGTCGGACAACAAAGCCCCTGCCTCACACCGCGCAGCGTGCGCAGGCGTGCAGGCGCACTGCCAGGCAAGCGCCGTGCCAGGGAGCGCGGATTTCATCGTAGAAATGTGGCGCGTGTCAACGTCTTTATGTACATATGTACTTGAAGTATGTCTGTACATACATGGCATGCTGTATTCTCCTTCAGTGTTTGAATGGTGAAACACGGCGCGGTCCATGCCTGCTGCTGCACGCCACAGAGGCACGCGCAGCCGCATCCCATGGCGCAGCCAGATGCGGTGCTGGTGCGTGCAGTCTCTGCCTGCCACTTCGTTATACAGCCCCATTTAGAACTCCAAGTACCACTTCGGAAATTAGCTGGGTCTTTACTTATGAGTTTAAAAATATTTAGGAACCGCACCTGGCGGGCACTGACCACGGTGCAGGTGCCTGGCCTGCCACGCCAACCTCGTCCCCCCCCCCTCCATTGTGCCAAGTGGCAGCTGTCAGCACCAGCTTGAAGGGGCCAACTTTACACCAATTTCTGTGAAGACAATTGTGCTGCAACCAGTTGTCAGAGAAAAACAAATTTCAGAAGTCATGGCGGAGCGCCGCCGGCGCCAAGTCTGCGCAATAATTTGCCATTCCCGACCCACGGTCATCCGCAGAGCGTCCATGCGGACCCTCTTGGCCAATCCTCTGTGGTTGCGCCAGCCTTCACCACCGCGCCATCATGCCACAGCCGCAATTGGGTTTCGCATGCATTGACTCCCTACACCTGTCATATTGACACTTGTGCAGTCTGCAAGTGATCAATTGATGCAAATGGAACTTGTAGTTCATGTTGCTGTGGCGAAGTAGCCCCCCCAAAAAAAGCATCTGCGCCTGTCACGCCATCCATCGCCGCCATCAGTGGCGGCGCCACTGCCCTCCTGAAAGGGCATGCAGCACACCGTGTAAGCACCAACTATTGATGTAACATCTTATTACAGATATCTACAGATGTTAATAGAAGTATTTTTACATACTGTACATACATGTATGCAAGCACTTCGTAAAACGTTGCACTTCAGGTATATGCCGGTACGATAGTTCGAAGCGTAGTACAGGGCATTGTGTACAGCCACATACTGTGAGGCACCCAGGACGGCACTATGCGTGCACGTCTGCTAGGCACGCCAGGCCCCCTGTGTGGCAGCGCTTTGAAGGCTGACAGAGCAGCCGCACAGCGAGCCTGCGCACAGACCCTTTTCCATCCCCACCATGCTAAACCGTTTCGGAAATAGATTTTTCTTATTTTCGTTTCCCGTCCCCACCATGCTCCACTGCAATTAACGCGCGAACCGCGCAGCTTGTTCCATGCGAACAAGCGCTAAAGGCTGCTGCTACTGAGGGGCGTGCGGGTGCTGCAGGCCTTCGACATGTACCGGTACATACCTGTTGCTCTTGCGCGCGCGGACACGCTCCGGCTTCCCTGGCCCTGCCAGCCAATACCGGTACATCTTTTGAGTATGATATACATTACATGTGCATGTGAAGGAAACCTAGAAGGTTGCTAAGCCCAGATACGGCCGTGGCTGGGGCAAAATGCCAGGCCGAAGCCCGTGGGGTGATCTGTCCGCCTGGTGAAAAACACCAGACAGCCCCCGCACCTACAAGGCCGGTCAGCGTCCTTGAGGGCTTGGGATGATTCAGAGTACAACTACCAACAGGGATTAGTTGTGCGACAGTTTTGCCTCCAAGACCTGCGGCACTTTCGCGGCGTGCCCAAAACTGCGTACCTGGCAGGGTGTGCGGCACAGTGTCTGCGATGACATGTCACAAAGCACTGGCCTTGCCCAAACGCAATATCACGTGAGGGCTAGGGATGATGCAGAGTACAATTACCAACAGGGCTTACAACAGGGCTTACTTGTGCGATTGGTGTCCCGCCAACAGCACACCAGAAGCCAACCCCTCCCGCGGGCTTCAATCTAACAGAAGCAGAGCAGCAGGAGGGTGAGCTGCACCACATGGGGGAGCACCCTCAGTCTGTGCTCACACACCTGCTGCCGTTTGCAGAGGGCGGTGGGCTGCAGCAGGTTTGTTGGCTTTGCAAGGACCGGTGTGTGTACGGACCCTTCACATTCGGCGCTTTGCGGCGCACTGCGGTCTGCGGCAGCAGTTATACCTGCGCCGCCACACTGGGCGCAACTGCAGCATGCTGCACGCCGATGCCAACGGGCATGCAGCATGCTGCACGCGCCCAATGTGGCGGCGTAGGTCACTGCTGCCAGTGCTGCGCAGGCCACTGCTGCTCGTGCTTCAGACGGCAGCGCGCAGAAATGTGCCAAAGGTAAATGGCCCGTACGCCCACCGGTCACTGCAAAGCCAACATGCTGCTGCAGCCCACTACCATGCGCAGACGGCAGCACGTGCCTGAGCACAGGGTGCTCCCCTATGTACTGCAGCTCACCCTCCTGCTGCTCACCCCACTTCGAAGTATTTGAGATTGAAGCCCCGGGGGGGGGGGGGGGGGGCTTCTGCTGTGCTGCGCATGTCAGCAAACTGTGCATACAATAACTCTGCAAGTGTTATGGAGGCGGCGCCAAGCCTTCTCCAAGGCGCTCGGCCTTGAAGCCCGTGTGGCATGCATCCCGCAACCACTCCTGCATGACAGTCTTGGTCACTCGAGGCGCGGCCACCCAAGCCGCACTCGCGCGCCAATACGGCTCACGTGTGGCATCAGCGAAAGAAACCTTAAAAAAAGGTTGCTTAGCCCAGGTGCCGTGGCTGGGGCAAAATGCCAGCTGAAGCCCGTGGGGTGATTTGCCCGCCTGGTCAAACACCAGGTAGCCCCCTGTGTGTACAGCGTATATATACTCCTAAGTGGTGTATGGTAATTACCTTACAGCATTTGAAATCCTTGTTTTCATTGGCTGCACAACATACATGCATACGGCGTCCGACATTCTAAACAAATGTCCACACCATAGGCACACCATGTACAACTATTTTTCGGCGCCAAAATCCAGTTAATTTTCTACAACACGGAATAATTTAAAGCACATCATACTGTAAATACGCGCTGGCGCATCATGCACTTGAAGTACACATCGCGCCCAGTGAGTTTTCATGTGCGTACACTGCTTGTATAGACATCCTGCTTCCCGTGATGCGCGTGTGCACAGGGCTGTCCGCACGCCCCAGGGACCACAAGCACAGTTGAAGTTTTCATATCAGTCAGAAGAGACACGAAAACGTGTGTGTGCCCATAGTTGAAGTACAAGTACTACAGGGCAGGAAGCACCATGCCCCCCCCCCCCCCCCCCCCCCCCCCCCCCCCCCCCCCGCCCCCCCCCCCCCCCCCCCCCCCCGCCGCCAAGGGTCTGCTGTGCACCTGGTCATGGTCGACAAAGCGTCCGGAAAAGGCTCACATTACTCTAACCCTATGTACACTTCAAGTATGCATGCACACATACCGTCTTGGTCCGTAGTAGCAGTCGCTCAAGGCTGAAACTTCAATGAGAATTCTGGGTGCCTCCCAAAGTAACATACCCACCCAGATTGTTTTGTGTTGTCAGCTATAGCAAATGCCACAATACAGTCCTTCGATACATAATAAGAAGTAGATGCTTGAGTGGCTCCCAAAGTAGCGTGTCTCCCCCCCTTTCTTTGAACCTCCCAAAGTTTCATCCCGGGCGACTGCCTCGGAGCAACAAGGTATGCGTGAAGTATGTACACCAGGTACAGTGTACAATGTACATACATAGTCTCAAAGTGTCTGGTATGCATACTTCAAAGTACTTCGAAGCACATTTATACTTTTGAAGTACTTATGCAGTGTATCCGAACATTATACTTCAATAAATGTACTGGTGAGTTACTTCAAAAGAAGCCGCACAGGCGCGCTGCGCACCTGGCAAAAGGTCGAGAACGCAGCCGCGCATGCTGCTAGCAGGCAGGCCTGAGCCGCCAGCAGGCTGAAGCTCGACCTGTAGCATAAAACATATTCCGATATAGTACTTCGATGCAGCTGTACACTGGGAAGTACTTCCAAAAAGCCGCACACGCGCGCTGCGCACCTGGCAAAGGTCGAAAACGCAGCCGCGCAGCCCCCCAGCCGGCACCTGTACCTGCCCTCCCCCTCTCCCTCTCCGTCGCCGCCGTCGCCAGCGCCGCCCTCGTCCTCAAAGGGCAGATTGTGCCACACGCTCACCTTGCACGACGCCGCACGGTGAGTGTCCCCTGCGTACGGGGGGAGCAGCGCGGGGGGGCGGCAGCGCAGGCGCAGGCACGGGTCTCACAGGTAGCTCACGCGGCACTCAAGACTGGGCTGCGTGTGTGTGTGTTCTTCGTTCGTGAGCAGTGCTCCTAGCCTGTCTGTCCTTGGAGTTTGCTTCTTTTTTCGAGCTCAGGAGGCGCTCAAGATGTTCTCATTTTTTCCCTGTTTCAGACTCCCTGTTTGACACCATGCCCTGCAACGCTGGGCACCTGCATTTTTTTGTTTAGCCTCACACGACGCTCAAGACGAGTGCCAATTTCCCTCCCACCCGGCTGAGGCCCCACCTGCAGCTAATGTGGGTAGTGTTACTTTTGGAGTTGTGGGCGTGCAACAACCCAGGACGTGCAAGCCAGCACGAAGCAACGGCGATGCACGACGCCGCGCGGTGAGTGTCCCCTGGGGATGGGGCGCAGGGGGGGCGGCGGCACAGGCGCAGGTAGCGCCACACGGCACACAAAGACGCGCCGTGTGCGTTTTTTCCTTTTCTGAAGTTGAGGGGCCTGTCTGTGTGTTATCGGACTTTGCCTGCAGGCGCCAAATTTCCAAGTGCAGGCAGCCCCTACGCCTGGTTGCCTGCTTAGCACAATTATTTGCGGGGCTCGTTTGTCGCCAGGCCCTGCAGCTCACAACACCACATGCCAGCTGGCACTTGCGCCGGGCCGTGTGATTGGTCGTGTTCTTCTTTCTGTCGGCGGCTTGTCTGTCGTGGGGGTCTACTCATCATTTATTTTTTTTGCGTTTGCGCGGTGCATGATCACGTGCCCCCCCCCCCCCCCCCCCCTTCCGTGTCCAGTACCCTTTATCAACACATTGTGCACATAGGGGGATCATCCATGGCTGCTCCAGCGCGCATGTGCAACAGTCCCGTGCCAGCCAGGTGCTCAGCAGCCTCCATCACTGCTGGCGGTGGAGGCGTGATGTGGCGTCGCTGGCTGCGTGACGCAAGGGCTCAAGAAGGATTATCAGATGCTTCAATTACTTGAAGTATGTTTAAAAGTATCCCAGGATAGCGGCGCGTGTCCGACAGCGTGCCACAACAGAACGTCCTGACGCATGAGTATAAGGGCATTTCGCCATTTGCTCAGCACAGTTGTTGAGAGCACACGGAGGCGGCAGCAGCTGGCAGCGGCACACAAATCCTATATGGGGCAGTGAAAATGTGTTCCAGTTGTCGCCAACTGAGCACCCACACCTATATTTATGTATACAGCATGTACAGGCAATTGAAATACAGCAGCGCTCGACTAAGAAAGCAACGTCAAGCAGTTTTGGAGCCGTGCAGTGCAGAGCTGCGGGTCGGCGCACAAGGAAGCTGGCGCCGCAGCCGCAGCACCAAGCCCCGCCAGCCAGCCTGCAGCGCACTCTGCTGCGGCTGTTGCTGTTGTCCTGCTGCTGCTCCTCCACAGGTGCCCTTGCAATCTCACCTGCGTTGCAAAGACTCTCACTTGAAGAACCTCAACTGCGAAAGATCGCAGTTGGTGCAGGCCAGCAGTGATGCACCAGCCGCAGCAGCAGCAGGCCTCCCCCAGTACCCCCAGCGAGTGCCCAAACACTATGCTGCTGGTCATGCTGGTGCCCTGGCGCTCTCACCTGCTTCAAAGAAGGGGTCGTCAGGCCTGAGGCGGCGCTTATACGGCCCGCTTGGCAGAGCCACCGGTGCTGCCGTTGCTGAGGATGGTGCTCCTCCTTCTTCTGCTGGATGGACGCCTGCGGCTGCTGCCTCATCCACCACCTCCATGCCGCCTTCACCACTGTCCGTGACCTCCCGCTGCTGCTGCTAAGACACCCTCCTCTGCGCTCGCTCGCCCTTCTGCCTTTGTGTGACAGGCTCTCGCGATCGAGATGTCGCCACACACTTCAAGTTGAAGAAGGGTGTGCGCGCAAATGGGAGGAGATACTTCCCTACTTTCCCACCATTTAGGGCGCGGAAAACCCTTAGCACACGGTGCGTGCGTGACCAGAAAAAGGATGATCAGACACGCGGTTGCTAGCAAAACCGGCTGGCAATGCTCAGCGCAGCGTGCATACTCTAAGGAAAGCCTGGCATGTTGCCAGAGACCTACTTTAACGGATTACAGCCCAAATGGTACACAGCGTGCTTGACACATGGGGTCAATTCATGCAGCCACGCGTGTGTACAGAGGGCATTCGCTAAACAACAACAGACACGCACCCACACGTGTGGCACACAATGGGTACACTGCTCAGCAAACACGCACAAAACCACATGTACAATCGCTGTATCTTCGCGAGCTCCGCCTGCGCCAGCCGCCGTATCTTGGGCCGTACACCGGGGTCAAGGCACAGTGTCACCAACTGGTGCATGGTCCAGCAAGCACCAGCAGAAGCCATGAAGCCACACACCCTGCTCGGATTCCCTGTCCATCACTTCCATGTGATGAATGTGTATGATTCATTCATGTGTACATGTTCAACAACAAGAACGCACCGTGACCCCCACGTGTGACACAACGGGAACCGGCTACGAGAGGCGTGCAGAGCGTCTGTGTGGGCAGGCCGGCCCGCCGTAGAATATGCCGCCGCCTGGAGTCCCTACCTCACATGCTCCGCTCAGCGAACACACACAACCCAAAAAATCACTGTATCTGCACGAGCCCCGCCTGCGCCAGCCGCTGGATCTTGGGCCCGTACACCGGGTCCCGCGCGTAGCGCTGCAGCCTGCCGGGCTCGGAGCACTCCGCCAGAACGCGCTGCATGTCGGGATCCATCAGAAGCGTGCGCAGTTCCGGGTCCGCCAGAACGCGCGCCACCTCCTCGTCTCCAGAACCGTTCCCAGAACGGTTCCCCGGACCGGTACCTGCTGCGGCCGCAGCACCACCACCCTGCCTGTGGCCACCGCCGCCGCTGCCTGCGGAAGCGGCACCAGCAGAGGCACCGCTGCTGCCGCCGCCAGCAGCTGTGGCGCCACCATTCGAAGCACCCGCAGCGGCGCGCTTAAGGGCCGCCTGCGCCAGCGGCCCGCGCGCCGCCGCCGCCGCCGCCTCCGCATCCACCGGAACAGTCCCCAGAACCGTTTCTGGGACAGTTCCGCCCGCCGCGGAACCATCCTGCGCCTCCCCCAGCGCCGTGAAGTGCGCACCCAACAGGCCCAGCAGCTCCTCGAACGCCGCTTTCGCCTCCGAATCCGAGCCAATTTCGGCGAGCGCGGCCTTCGGGTCCGAGGCCATGAGCGCGAGCGCACGAGAGAAGCGGGGGTCGCCGAGGGCGCGCGCGGCGCGAGGCGACGCCGCCACTCTCGCCAGCAGCTCAGGCGTGAGCCACGCCGTGCCGCCACCGAGAACGGCCGCGGCGGAGGCGGCGTCCGCCGCCATGGCCGCCTGCACCTCGGGAAGAACCACCCCCCCCGGCGGCGCTGTGCTGGTGCCGGCACGGGTGCTGGCGGCGGAGATGAGGTCTAGAGGCGAGGCCTTGGCCGGAGCGGAGAGGGAGGGGATGGAGGAGCAAGGGGCGGCGGCTGGCTTCTGTTGCTGTTTTGGTTGGCGGGTGGCGGCCGTGGCTGCGGCAGTTGAGGGTTTGCTGCTGCTTTTGGTGTTGGCGCTGCCGGAGAGGAATCCCTTTTTGAGTCCGGAGGCAAATGACTTTTTGAGTCGCACCTGCTCGGTCTGCGCGGGGACAGTGGCAGATAGGTTGTGATGGTGACGTGTAAGTGCCTCGTGTGCGGCATGCAACCAATGCATAGTGATGGGTCACAGCAAATGTTTTTTTTAAATATACATCAACCGATGTGAATGCACCACGGTAAGTGACATGCCATGTACTTCGAAGTCTACAAGGCGTGAGATGTACCAGTACTGTAGGTACTTCTGCAGTTAGCTCTACTTGATGTAACAAACTCGGTTGGGGCGCGGAAAGCCCTGCGTAGTCACAATTAAGTACTCGCCTGAACTACACTTACGAGTATGTACATGTACTTCGAAATATGTAGTTGTGTCTATGCATGGTTTACACCATGCACCGCATTTTGCGACATGAAAGTGCGCTGCCTTTGATATACCTTATTTATAAATAAACACGCACACATACGCTGTGACCCATCACCAGCAATGCAGCGAGTAGAGCAAGTATTTGTTCCTGTAGCCATGGTAAGGTTTCAGCACGCTGTCACCTGCTCGTGCTGACCACATGTCGCGCAATGACGATATCTGCAGCCATGGGCCATGGCGCATCACCCTTCGCAGCACGCTCAGCGGGTGCAAGTGGCAGTGACACACCAAACCCGTCATGCACTTCGAAGTAGCATACCAACATTGAGGAACAACCCTAGCTTTCAAGGTGCCAGCGGAGTACATTCACCCTGGGTGTTGGGCATAGTCTGTACAAAAAGTCTATGCAAAAAGGAAGGCAAGTGGGCTTTCCCTCACAGGCGCCCACCCCAGCGTGCCGTGTACCCTTGTGAAACAAAATTTGATAATCCTATATACTTCGTGTAATTAGTACTGAAGTTATTTTTTTGAAGTAAATGTATCCTTCGAAGCATACAAGTCAGCCCAGGTACTCCCGTGGCTGTGGCAAAATGCCAGGCCGAACGCCGTGGGATGATCTATCCACCCGGTCAATGCAGCCCCCACCTTACCCCTTGCCTGGTCTACCTCGCCTGTGCATTGTGGTCCACTCCATAAGTAAAAAAGTACTACGATAGTACTTTGTTGGCATGAAAAACTGTCGTGCGGCATCCGTCGACACAGCTGGGCAGGCGCGCAGTGGGCGTCAGCCAGCAGCAACAACACATGGCCAGGTCTTACTAGTACTCCACCCCCCGCATCCAGCAACACAAGTGTGCCAACGCATTGTTGAGCAGGAGAGCCTGCAACGCGCCATCAGAGCTGCTCAATGTTGATTACACAGCTTTATCCTTAGCCCACAACGTTGGTGAGCTGCCCCGTGTAGGGTGGTAACTACCTGCTTTTGGCCAGGTGCACAAGGGCTCTGGCCTGGCATTTCGTTCCAGGTGCCACGGTTTCTGGGCTTACCAAGCCACTGTGGGTTATTTCTTCCACTGTGTGTTGGCCGCACTGCTGGTGCTCCGTTGAACACCTCCACACAGGTGCTGCCCAGCTCGCCTAAAAAAGTGCCAGGTAAATAAGCACTCAGTCAGCCACGGCAGCATGCCGGCTGAGGGCAACAATTTTTGTCATGTGTTTATACTAAATATAATTTTGTAGTAAATGATGAAATTATTCATTTTTTGTGTCTTCTAAGGAAGAGCATACCTGTTCTCGAACGAACAGTGAAGTGCTCAGTGCTCCATCACTCAATTGGCGCATGTTTGCGCTATAAAGAGCAGAGGTGGGGTACATGCTTCGCTACAACAGTGCATATTCCCTATGTGTAGTGTGTACTCAGTCACAATTGTGCCAAACCAGCTTGGGACCGTAGAAAAAAAAAACATCCTGTTACAGAGTGTTAATGTGGTAACCGCGCCACTGACACACACTTTGTTGCTTTGCTTGTCACCAAGCTGCATGGCATGCCGGGCCCTAGCACAACATGACAGGCTGACTTGACTGTGGCTGAAAAATGTGGCTACCACCGCCGCCGCCACTGCTGACAAGCTTCAACTGTGCATGCCCAGTTACACCTGGAGCCGCGGCTGTGATGTGGCAAACACAGCAGACATGAGTCGCAGCTAATTTATAATGTGGTATTCACAGGTATATTTTAAATCATAAAAAAGTATTAACTTCGTGCCCAAGCGGCTGCGGCAGTTACAGACCACTCCCACCAGGCGGATGCCACACATCGCGTCCGGTGCTGCATGCACCGCGGCATGCAGCTGCTCCTGATCCACCGCTGTTTCACAAATTTGACTGCTGTTGCAGATAAGTGGTATCGTCCCATACTTCGCCACTGCGGGCACTTGCTGCTGCTTATCCTGCTGGTTTCTGTCTGCCACACGCCTCTGCTGTACAACTCGTGCACCTACTGTAGACTTCCCGCTGCTGCCATTGGTTGATTGCGGCGGATATACTGCCCTCGCGCATCTCACCTTTTTCGCCTGCTGGGCCTCCTCCGCCTCGGCCATCATCAGGTCCATCAGGCTAGGCCCCTCCTCCCCGCCACCACCACCACCGCCATCACCCCCCCCAAAGGTGCTCTTTTTCACCGGCTGTTGCTGCCCCTGCGGTGTGGAGGGAGAGACTTTGAGCTTCTCCGCCAGTCTCCTGCGGACGTCCTCCTCATTTCCCACTTCCAGCACTTGGTGCTGCTGCTCCTGTGCTGCGCCTGCGCCAGCTGCTGATGCTGCTGCCCCTGCTGCCGCAGCGCCACCCACCGCTGTTGCCATCGTGTGCGGGCACCGCAACGGGTGAGTGACAGTTGCAAAGCCCGAGTGCTTGGCTGCTGGTGGCGCTGCTGGGCCCTGGCGTAAGTGGGATCGCAGACCAGCGTCCCGGCAGCAGGAACGGCCGCAGCACCAGCACCTCCCTGGACGGCTCAACTGCCCCGCCCTGCCTGCGTTCGGCTGTGTGTGTGTGTACAGTCACACGGGGGTGATCACCGCAACTCTTTTTGAAAGTTGAAGTTGGTGCCCTCTCTCAAAACACCGACCCGACAGCAGCCGACACACCATCACACACATCCAGGCATGCGCATCCTTGCGATGGCGGAGAAGGAGCTGGATGACGGAGTGGACCTCCTAATGCCGTCCTCTCGAACCGCGGAGGTCCACCAAGCGTCGCAGCAGCAGCAGCAGCAAAGGCAACTTCAGGAGCAGCAGCAGCAGCAGCATCAGGGGGAGCAGCAGCGGCACAGGGAGCAGGAGCAGCAGCAGCCTATATCCTGGTGGCTGAGAGGCGGCTCGAGTCATGGTCGCAGCAGCAGCGCGCACTCTGGCGCTAAAAATGGAGGGGCGGAGCCGACGCCAAACTCGGGCCGACACAAGCCACCCCTGCATCACATTGCCAAAGTAAGACAGCGCACCTTGCAGAAGACCCCGACTTTGCGTGATGCACGGCTAGAGCTGAGCTCTTATCGCTGCAGTTTCTGTGCGTGTGGTGGCTGCTGGCGAAGCACACAGAGCTGGTTTGTCACCTGCGCGTGGTGGTGGTGCCATGTGGTGCTGGCGCCACAGGTGGGCTTGACAGCGCGCGCGGTTGCTGTGCGCCGTCCCGTGACTATGGTGTGCACTTCTCCTGGCTTGCGCAACTCGCTTCACACAAGCACTGTTGGCGGCATCGCACAAGTTGGCAATCCTAGTCTGCAGCATCCTGAGCCCTCACGCGTACTGACTGGCGTGTGTAGGGTGGGGGTATCTGGTGTTAGCCAGGTGGATAAATCACCCCGGGGGCTGCAGCCCTGCATGTTGCCCCAGCCACGAGGTTCGGCAAAATTTTCGGTTCCAATCACAAGCAAGCACATCATGCATGTGGCTGTTGCTGGAAGGGGGAGGGGTTAGCAGCCAAGTCGCTGGGCTGCAGGGTGCATGTGTGAGAGAGCATCCTGGGGGCCTAACCTCCCTCCTGACCCAAACCGGTGACACAGACATGCCAACGGCATCGCACGTGTGTCACATGATTCTCGCTGTGAGCCAAATGGCGCTTGCCTGTACTGCCACAGAGAGCCGTGGTTTTGTACTTCGAAGTGAAATAAACCGAAAAGGCTGCTAAGCCCAGATACTGCCGTGGCTGGGGCAAAATGCTTGTCGCAAGCTGCTGGGTGTTTCTGTGCCCGAAGACGGGCAGGCACTGTGCCCAGCTGCAAAAGCAGGCGCACCTCGCTGCACGCTCCCGCAGTCACTGCAGCCACCGCATGGCTGGCCTCATCCAGGAGCTCACATGATGCCAGTCAATATTGCCTCATACCCTGTGAAAGCAACCTAGAAGGTTGCTAAGCCCAGGTACTGCCGTGGCTGGGGCAAAGACGCCAGGCCGACGCCTGTGGGGTGATTTGTCCACCTGGTGGTGATACTTGTGCGATGCCACCATTTCAAAACGCCAGCCGTGCGTGCTGCAAACACAGACCCACGTTCGCCAACTCCAGTACATCCGGCCCAAGAACGCACAGGTCCATTCCGGTGCGGCAGGGCAGACCCCTGGCAAGCCGCGAAAGCGCCGTGAGCAGGCGTGCACGCGAGCCCATAATAGTGAAAGAAACCTAAAAGGCTGCTGAGCCCAGATACTGCCGTGGCTGGGGCCATATGCCAGGTTGAAGCCTGTGGGGTGATTTGTCCACCTGGTGATAGTAATGGTCATGAAAACCACGTGCTCCTTTTCTTGCGTGTGTGCGCGCTGAGCAGGCTCGCACTGCTCAGCAGACCGCGGAGCTGCTAAGAGTGCAGCGTGAGGAGGAAGAGGCGGCCCTGAAGGCGGCACAGGCGGCCCTGCATGCCATAAACGAGGTGCGTGCAAACAGCCACGCCACCGTGTGAGGGGGGGCAGTGCCTGGTGTGCATGTACCTATGGCAGTTGTATTGCTTGGTACCATGTTTCGGCATTTGTGCATGCTTATTGTTTGAAACAGAATAAATGGATTTATATGCATGTGTACATGCACTGAAGTATACATATACTTCAGAAGTAGAAGTATGTTCTTTTATGCCGGAAAAAAGTCTAAGACATGTACTACTGGTAGTACATGTACTGCAAATGTATTTTTTCTGATGCGTCCATGTAAAAATGTACACAGTATGGTGTACATGTATGAGTTCACACTTACATTCACATATTGAAATGTTACAATAAATGGTACTCCTGAATAAGTGCTATTTTGCGCAAGTGTGGATGTACATGGTCTGGGGTAGGTGTACGTGGTGCGAAAAGGGGGGGGGGGCTCTCGTCATTGTCGAGGTGCACCTTGGCGAGTTACTCAGATACTCAGACCTGCTGAGTGACCAGGTAGGTGCAATGCGGTGATGGGTAGTTTTTTTTCTGTGCTTGCATCTCCAGAGCCGTGCGAGGTAGCTACAGGGCAGCTCGTCTGTAGCCAGCGGTCGGGCTGGTGATGTGAATGAAAAGTCATTAAAAACTCCTTTCAACTGTAGAAGCGCCTGCCCCCCATGCAGCGTGTTTGAAGGTGGTGCAGGAGGCAGTGCCCGCCGCAAAAGTGCTTGATGCGGCTGCTACCCATGGCGTCGGCAGTCACATGAAACATGAAGTGCACCTGGCATTTGATTTTTTTTTTATTACATAATGTATACTTCAAAAAGTACATATATAAAAGTATCATGTGTAGGTACCATGTGCCTCCTTTGTACCGGTAGTTTTTTTTCATGAATTGGTCCAGAGACATGAGTTGGAACTTCGTGAAGTTTCAAGGCAAATTGGCGAATTTGTTCACAATGAGATTCCCCAACTCAAATTTTTATTGAATTCAAGTTTTGCTCAGCAGCTTGTCAATGGAGTCTCACATGCCGCCCCTGTCGTTACCAACGGCACATCTCAAGGCGTCAATGCTCTCTTGGCCGCGACCTGGGATCGTGCTCACTGGCATGGTGAGCCGCTGCATGACCGCAGAATTGATTTCCACCTTTTTTCGATATTGCTACCGTAGTACTACTTTTAATACTTTGTTTCAAAAAAGTATGAGCTCAGCAGCATGTCAACGGAGTCTTGCATGCTGCCCCTGTCCTAGCGACCACACATACACGCAAGCGCTATCCACTGTACTACAAAGTACTTCCAAGTATACTGTAGTTACACACTTCTGTGAAGTATTGAGGGACACGATCTGGGCTCAGCAGCATGGCAACGCAGTCTCGCATGCTGGCCCTCTCTTTTACAGCTAGCTGCAGCTGCGCATCTCTTTTTGTCTAGGGCTGTGACACTGAAAGTGCGAGTCGTGCCGGGACCGCAGAGCAGGTGGCCTGCTTGAGGTTTGCTGACAGTGTTTGGTACCGGTACTCCATGAGGGGGCCACTTCTTGTTGCTGGCGGCGCACAGCTCTTAGCCATGTCTAGGGGTGAGAAGTATATACCACTACACACTTCAGAAGTATTTGTATATTATAATTGGGTGCTTCCTGTGTGCCAACTCTCCCCCGCGCATACCGTGGGTCTGGGCCGGCTCTCCCATCGTTTGAAGTACAGGCTTCAAAAGTACATTTAGCATGCATATGTACAGTACCTAGTTGTTCTGAAGTGGTGCCTTTGTTCCAGAGGTGTAATAGGCCTCTTCCTGTGTACCAACTCTGCCCTCCACCATTCCCCGCTTCTCCATAGCCGCTCTGCTGCCGCAGCCAATGGCGGGTGCCGCGCACACCGTGGGTCCGGGCCGGCTCTAACACCGGTCCTTCGAAAGTACGCATATACATTACCTAGTACTACTGCAGTACTGCGAAGTAGTACCTTTGTTCCAGAGATATAACAGGCCTGTTCCGGTGTACCAACTCTGCCCTCCACCACTCCACGCTACTCCATCACCGCTCTTCTGCCGCAGCCAATTGCGGGCGCCGCGCACACCGTGGGGCTGGGCCGACTGTCCCACCGGTCCTTTGAAACGGAGACGCTGGGCGGTGGAGACCAATCAGGGGTGGATATTTTTCTGCCAACCGCGCGGGGGGTTGACCGCTACGTGCTCAACCCCAGCAGGTGAGGCCGCTGTCACGTGGTCCTGCAGTGCAAGGTTGGTAATTTTGTTTTCACCACCCCCTCTCCCCGCGCTGCAGCCCACCCAGGCAGGCCTCTCTGACCCAGCCTGCGTGCGCGTGCAGAACCGCCACTACTGTTCCGCAACAAGGGTGCTGCCCGCGCACTGTGTCGCGTGCACCAGAACTGCTCAGCCTTCGGCGTGGTGCCCCATGTGAATATGGTAAACTTGGAGTATGCTGGTGGACTTTATTTATTTGCATTTGTGGGTGCGCAAGAGCCCGTGCCGTGCGTGCCAGCAGGTGCGTCGCCATGGCACATGCCCGGCAGCGTATGCACACGAACACACAAAGTGTTCTTACAGTAGTTGCATGCCGTTAATGTGCTTTTGAAGTACTTATGGTGGCTGGTGCGCGGGCTGGAGCAGCAAACTCGTGTCCGTAGTGTTTCTTAGTTGTTGCGGTTTCCATGGAGGTGACTGGGGATGGGTCCGCCGGTGGGTGACCTGCGTGTGATTTCCACCCCACGCAGCATGCACTCTGCCGATAATTGCGGGAAGGTTTCAGTGCTGGGCTTTGGTTGCGGGATGTGTGTGTGTCTGCTTGTGCGAGTGCTTGCACCCTGGGCAAACGCGTGCGTACTTGAACATGTATCCATCACATTTGACACCCCTTCCACCCTTCCCGGACACACACATGCTTCTGAGTATGTAGTGCTGGGTCAATGCGCACAGTGCATGTGGACCTGTCATACCAAATGGCGTACATGCGTACACATACTTCTGACGCATGTACCGGTCTGTTTTTTCACAGTCATAAATAAAGTGAACAGCGAATTTTACCCCCCCCCCCCAACAATATGGTATACACTGCGTATACGGTGTACAAACTGTGTTCGTACTAGTGCACTGTACACGATGCGTGCACCAACGTATGAACAGATACATGTATGCTGAGAAGTGCCGTTATATGACGTGCAGTGCACTCGCCGTTGAGTGCGGGGCAGTGTCGACCCGCTTGCGCCCCGCACTGAAGCAAGACCCGCACTAAACCAAGGTAGCAACTTCTGCATCATCAGTATGACAACCATTTGGTCAGTGACAGGCATTAAACCGCGTACTGCACTAATCACAGTGCACTCAATCGTGAGTGCACTCGTTCACCACTGTGTACTCCTTCCCAGTCGAGCCGTAGCCCGCCGGCGGCTCAGGCCTACGTGCTAGCAGCACTTCCTGTTGTGACCCCCCCCCACTTTAGCGCGTACCACTCTAAATCAAAGTGCACTAAATCGCGAGTGCACTTTGTATCATAGACAACTTTCACGCTGTGACTCATTAGTACAGCCGTGGCCCCGCGTTGCCGTTTTTTCACGGGTATGCACACTGTACAGTACAGAGTCTACATACTTGGAGTATACGTTATGTACCGGCAATTCATTCATACTTCTACATAAGTAGAAAGTTACATAAACGTACAGAGTATTTCCATACCCAAAGGCGCAGTATACACGGCGTATACGGCGTTTGAATTGTGTCAATGCTATCACGCTGCATGCTGCGATATGCGCGTATTTGTACATCAAAGTACCGCTTTTTGCGTATGGTGAAAGGGCTTACACGCTTTGACCAACCGCTACACACCTGTACCCGTGCAGCAGTTTCTTCACGGGGTGGAGCACACTGGTGCTGGTGCTGACGCTCCTGGTGTGCGTGAGTGCGCTGTACGCCGTGTGTACGCAAAGAATGATTACACATGCGACCCATCGCTACACACGCAGTGACGGGTCACGGCTTAAAACGTACCGCTCGTTATACAAAATACGGCTGATTTCTACGCCCGAAAACGCGGCATACGGCGTATTTGTCGTATTAATATGTCCATCCGCGTATGTTATATGGCGTATTTACGTACGTTATACGGCGTACTTCGAAGTATAGTGCAAAAATTATACACTGTGGCCCATCACTTTGCATGCGTGTCGCCCCGCGCAGCCGTTTCTTCACGTGGTGGAGTATACTGGTGCTGGTGCTGACGCTCCTGGTGTGCGTGGCGGTGCCCTGGAATCTGGCCTTTGGGAGCAACCACATCGGCGACACCCAATATTATACGGGCAACCCATGGCTCATCGTCCTCAACATGTGAGTTTCAAGTTCCATGATACATACTTCAGTACATGGTATAGCACTTCCACGCGTGTCTGTGTGCAGTATGGTTTATTGTATGCTTCGAATATGGTATCTCATTGAAGTACCAATGCGCGCTAGCACAAGTTCAAATGGTGCCCTGGAATCTGGCCTTTTGGGAGCGACCACATCGGCGACACCCAGTACTACACGGGCAACCCGTGGCTTGTCGTCCTAAACATGTGAGTTCCAAGTTTGATATCCAAAAGGAAGACATGTGTACATATGGTGCTGTACCCACACTATATGTACAGTGAAATTAACTGCCTCAGTACCGGTATATGGTGGTACATTTTTTGGAAGTAATGATGCTCCTGGTCGAAGTGCATGTTAATGCACCTGGAGTAGGTCCGAATAATCATATACCATTATTTCTTACAGCGCAATTGTGGCCTACATGTACATGTTGATAAGCCGACACCCAGCTTGGAAGAATGAATTTAATGGGCTTTAATGGTCAAAATGTCTACGCTAGTGAGAATTTTGCTATTGTAGAAATTATTGATAACTTTGCAGAGGGAAAAACTGATGTTAGGGGTGGGAGGCTGAAAAATGGGCTTGCAGGTAATGCCCAAATATCCATTTCATATACCATATATATGGTATAGATTAACAAACATTGGTGTCGCCAGGTACTGCACCTGTGGCTCATCAACCGCACCATGTGAGGTTTGAAAGTGTACCTGTGTCTCGTACTGTCGTACATATACCCTCTCATAAAATGTACTGGTGCTTCAGTATCTAGATGCAAACTAGTGTACCGCATGGACGGACAAGCAGTTTTACATGTACTCCGTGAAGTATACTGATGTGGTACCACAGTAGAAGCATACGGGAAAGCTGCCTGAGGTGGGCCACTTAAGCACATGCTTTTTGGCACCTCATTACACAGCGTGTGGACCATGTGTGGATGCATGTATATTTATAAATCGATGCATCTGAATAAAGAATAGTGAGCCGCTTACAGTAGGGGGTCCGGTTTAGCAACCCCGCCCGTCGGTGGGCCACTTAGGCACGTGCTTTGTAGCACATCACTACACAGCGTGTGTACCCTGTGTGGGTGCATGTGTATGAATAAATCGATACATCTGAATAAAAATATAAAAAAAACCGAAAAGTTAAAAGAAGTACAAAATAAAACTGCTTTCCAATCGTTAAAAGTTCTTCAGCAGAATAATCCGGGAAATCAACGACGTCCTCCTGGTGGACGGTGAGCATCTAAAATTTCTTTCATATTATGCCCACCCATTCGGGGCTATTCATTTCTTTCCATTTTTTGAAAGCCGTCCAGAATAGTCGACGCGTTTTCCCAATAAATTTTGTCGAAAGCAGCTTCGAGAAAAAACAGGTGCTGGTATGATGAACTGCCAACAATTTCTCAATTGATTATAAACCCACGTAGTGGGAAAATTTTTTTTTATCATAAAAGGATCTATATCCATTTTATTGAGCTGCATACAGTATGTTGGGGCCCGGTTTACCAGCACCGCCCGTCGGTGGCCGTGCTACCGGCATGGTTGTCAAAACGGAAAGGTACTTCTACTATAACAAAAACTGTGTATGGTGTGTCGAGACTGGATATTGGGGCTGGCCATGTATTAACCGGCATATCAGAAGGCCGGTATATTGGGCCTTGAGACCCTGTCCTCTACTGCACAACTTGGAGAAAAGCACTTTGGGCAAGATGTTGGGGGCTGGTCATTTATTGACCGGCATATCGGAACGGCGGGTGTATTCGGCCTAGAAATTGTGTCCAATACCGCACACCTTGGAGACAAGCACTTGCGGCAACAGGGGAAGAGAATTGTGTAGGATTTTTTTTCTTTCACCGCCACTGCCGCCCATAGCGAGTGTTTATTCTCCTGGCATGGGATTGTTGGATTGTTGGCACACCTACTGGCAGATTGTGGGCATCTCCCGATCCCTCACCTCTGAAAAGTCATCAAGATAATGCTAAACCAGCACTTTACATGAATTGCTAACCCATGGTCATGTGAGCACTATGCCACTGCCAGCGCGCTCCATTTCGCAGGCAGGCTGCTTGCTAGCCCATTGTTTTGTGCTGTTGCCTACACAAAATGCTCGCGTAAAATACTTGACGGGTTCTTCCAATGGCTCCCAAAGTAACGTATCCCCCCCCACTGTGTGCGTCCAACAAGAAGTCACTTGCACCAGACTAGACGCTACTAGTAGAACAAGTACGCACTTCGAAGTAGTGCTTAGGGGCAGTATGACGCCTCAATACCATGCACTGCTGCGTCGTTGCTCGCTCCTACAATCGCCCCCTGACCCCTCCTTTCCCCCCGCCCCACTCCCTCCCCCAGCCGCTGACCCCCCCACACCCCACCCCTCCCTCCCCCATTCCCCGACCCCGCCATCCCCTCCCTCACCCCTCCCCAAACCCCCCGCA